>JAUMHE010000016.1:5122482-5134160 GCA_032359235.1 Enteromius mattozi
ATATATATATATATAGTATATAATGACATGTGGTTTAAAAGAACCAGCTCATAACAGAAAATGTTGTACTGTCTCTTTAAATTCTTCCATATAAAACAAAAAGAACTGGTTCAAAATAAAAACTAATTCTTGGTGATTTTACACATAAACATCTATCTATCTATCTATTGTACATATACAATCACATGTCTGCATATATCACCTTTTATATTTTACACCATGGCTACTTTTCATTTCCGTCATTTAAAAAAACAACAAGAACAAAATTAAATCAACTAAACATTGAAAAGCAGGAAGCAAAGTCTTGAGCCATGCAGTTTCTAATATTCCAGTCAGAGTAATAACACAAATGAGCAAAGAGGGAGCTGGTAGGACGTCAAAACAAAGTGCATCACCCCCAGCTGGAAGAGAGGGGCTTCCTGTGGTGAATCTTTTACAGATAATTTGATCGGGGACTGTGACGTGCAGCCGGTAGTGAGTGGGCTGGCGGGGAACATTAATCTTCTTGGAAAGCACATGCACAGATGCACTGCAGGCCGTTTGAGATGATGTCATGCTCATGCTTTTGAACACAAGCGAGCAAATGAAGCAAGCCTATGTTCACAACGTCCAAACTCACCCCTGTTGAACCTCTTAATGGTCTTGCTCTGCTGCTCGATGGTTTTATAAAGCTCCTTCATCTCGGCCTGCTCCTTTTCAGTCTGTAAATTAACATGAGGCACATGTTTGGGAAACTATCAGCTTAGGAACTCAATTAGACATTGTTACTCCGGTATCCCTTTAGAATCAGCAATACCCCAGGTCACTGAGGCTTAATTTCAAGCTCATTTATTATTCATGAACAGGTTAAAATACTACACTTTGCCTGCATTCACTGCCATCAAGCCTGACTGAGCTCGGTTTGAGTAAAAAGTTGCTTTGCTACTCACGAGCGCTGTCAGGTCCTCTATCTGCCTCTGCTGATCTTGAAGCTGACAGGTCAACTGCCTCTTCTCCTCCAGCAGAGAACTCACAGTTTCTTGGAGATCTGTGGAAAAATCAGAAGTTGCAATAAGATGTACCATTGATATATATCATGGCAGAATGAAATACATTCATTTACATTTTATACACTTGCAACTATTTTTATGAGATACATTATGATGTTTACCTTTGACCTGCTGTTTATACTGTGAAAAAGGATCAGAGCCAGGTTCCTGCGTGTCAGTCTCTTCTTCTAGGGAAATGCAATCAGAAATACTGGGCAGCAGCTCGTCCAGACACGGCCGTGAGGACAGGCTCAAATACTTCAGCTTCCTGTTCTCACAGTTCAACTGAAAGAGGTCAAAACAAAATTATTAATGCCCTAAATTTAAAGTTTGGGAATTGCCACAGCTATGCTTGCATTAAAGAATTTTAACTAAAAAAAAGTAAATAACTGTAAACTGAGTGTAAAAAAAACCTGTTGTTTTTAGTGTATGTAAATGTAACTGGTTACATACAGAGAAAAACTGTAACAAGATTTAATGGGACATGTCATGTAATTTTACAGTAAAATACTGTTTAAAAATACATTATAATTTAAAAAAAGAAAATGTAAACTAACATTGATTCTCTGAAAGCTCACATTTGATGGGTTTCCATTGTGATAACTATGATTTAAAAAAAGTAAAAAACTCATTTTAATAATTTGGTATATTTTAATTCAACTTTTTACTGCAAACGTAATTCTATTCTGTAAAACTTCAAATGTTGCTGCCATTTTTTTCACAGTAAATTTCTGGTATGCCACAACTGCTTTTTTATTGACTGTATATTTCACAGATTTTTATTTTAATTTTTTACATTTTGCCAAAACTGAACAAAAATAAAAGACTGAATCTGGAAAATGTCTTCATAAATCAGATTAATCAGAATCTCAAGTCAAATTCACAGCCAGTATGTTCTGCAAAAGATTTCTATTTGTGTTCAACACTTATAGCCATGTTGACTGATTTTTTTCATACTTTTCATTGCTTTACAGTAAAAATATATGACAAGCTGAAAGATGTCCACAAACAGGAATAAACAGATATAAACAAAAAAAGAAATAAACTAAAATATATTTTTTTTTTCGGTTACACTTTACAATAAGGTTCCCTTTGTCAACCATAGTGAAGTGATGCAATGTTAGTTTATATAAACTATTTTAGTTAACTGATAACAAATGGAACCTAACTTACTAAGTTTTCTAATCAAACATGAGTACAGTAATGTTGGTTAAACACCTTGGTAGCCAGAGCCTCTGCATTTTCCCGGCATGATTTCTCAATCTCAAGCTGGGTCTGTAACACGTTTACCTCCTCGATCACCATTTGGGAAACTGTGCAGAGAAATCAGATGCATCTATGAGTAACTTAAACCACATCAGCTCATATTGACAGTGAAATCCATCATGCAGGAACTAAATCTAAATCAATTAGATATAAATCTAGATTCTATACACGTTTTAGATTTAAATATCAGCATTTTCTCATGGCAATAAGTCATGTTTTCAGCTATATCCCTCACTGTATTTGTTGAGGTGAACTTCAAGCTACCTCCTACAAGGTTCATGAGGGGGCTTTCAAATCCAGAAGCACAAGTGTTGCATTTTAATGTATAAAATACATTTAAAAGGGAAAAACTGTGTTGCCTTAGCCAGAAATGAGACATAGATTAACATACAACTTGATTCGTTAAAGGAATAGTTCACCCAAAAATCTAAATTCTGTCATCATTTACTAACCCTCGAGTAGTTCCAAATCTGTATGAATTTCTTTGTTCTGCCGAACACAAAGGAAGATATTTTGAAAAAAATTGTAACCAGGCTGTTTTGGGTCACCATTGACTTCCATAGTAGGAAAAACATATGGCTTGGGGGTAAAATAGGCCGTAATTTTCATTTTTGGGTAAACTATTCCTTTAACAGCAAATAAACAAGGATTATAAAAACAGCAACTGTCAGAAGTGCATTTTCATTTAATGGTTTTATTATCAGTGAAACACTACCAGAGTGTAACGAGATGGACAGTTATCAGTTACACGCTCACAATAGGGACCATTTCCCAACACTTTGGGTAGCACTGATGGATTGTCGCTACAAAGCACCGGCACGGTAACTCTATACACTACACTAGCCTCTCAAATACAGGATTGGATGTCATAGCAATGCCAGAGCAGCTCACATCAAACAGACTCCTGGACAAGTCATTGGTGCTAAAATACATGCAAATAGCATCTAAAAACCACAAACGTTCAGCAGCTCTTTAAAGTGGTAAAATGAAAATGACTGATTTTGTAATATTGCATAAATCTATGTGTACGAGACAAAATATTGGTAATGCATCATTAATGCCTGTGCTTTTTACAGGAAATGAGCAAGAGAGGGAGTTTATTATACATTATTCCATGAAAGGCTGTTGAATTATGCAGGAACACTGCGTCTCTCCACATGCAGTCACAGCAAAGTACATCAACAGCCTGCCCTCAAGCCCTTCTCCAGAATAAATAACCCTCCTCACTTTCTTTTCATGTGGAAGCATACTGTACATTGTGAGAATGGAAAGCCAGTCGTAGTCAATGCATGACCTCACTTTGACCCCTTATTCAGGTGGTGGTCATGATTCTGATATCACACCACATTGGACATTTGAGACAAGCAAACATGCAAAATTGATGTGCAAAAGTTAATTAATAAACAGATCACGTTGTAAAAACAGCTCTATAGTACTATTTCAATTAAAGCACATTTTTCTTAATTTTCTGTTAAATATGCAGGATGGGCAGCATACTGGAGTGAGCAGATCTGCAGAGCCAATGAGAGACAGTTCACAGCTCTCAACAGTGATAACTTAATAACTTTGATAGCAAAGCTCTTGATTAAAACCAAAATGCAAAAGAGAATACAGTAACGCAAATGTCCATAAGAGAAATTCATAGTAAATATCGATTTTTTTAGCTTACTGATCCATCACAGCCACTGACCCAACATATAATGGTTGCTGTTGTTGTCTACATGCATACTGCGCATTGTGTAATCATATTTTTAATTTGATATTATTATTTTAACATGAACTAATGAAAAAATAGGGGTGTATCAATATATTGCGTTACAATTTGTATTGCAATACAAAAATGCTATATATATAGGATAGTGATAATACGAAGTGTGTATAGTTCAACCAAAATAAAAGTTATTTAATTTGGCATCAAATTTATTTTAAATCAAAATCACAAACTCTAAACTAGTGCTTTTAAACGATTAATAACGTTTAATCGCATCCAGAAGAAAAGTTTTTGTTTACATAATATATTTGTGTGTACTGTGTATATTTATTATGTACTGTAAACATTAAGACACACACATACAGCATATATATACATGCATGTGTGTGTATTTATATATACATAATAAATATACATAGTACACACACACATATTTATATAATGTAAACAAAAACTTTTATTTTGGATGTGATTAATCGTTTGACAGCACTACTCTAAACACAACAAAAACTGCTTGAAATTTCATGTCAGCTACCTAAATACTTTAAAAATCACTAGACCCTGCATCTTTTAGTTACAATAAAAGCAAAACAGCCTCAATCTATGCACATCTGGGTCATTCACTGATTGCGAGTCAGGGTTGTGTGAGTTTGCACGTGCCGCCCATTAAAATAAAGCAGCACAATAACAGGGGTTTGGCTTCCTCCGTCTCTTACAGATGAGTCCAAACTCATCTGCTCAACTCATTTGGCTTCTAATGATTGACCAAGAGAGCCTGCTCCTGGGCTTTCTTCTGCGAGCAGATTCTAGGTCAGCAAGTCCAGCACGCCTGCTGCATGAGCAAAATATGGCTCTGCGGAGTCAGTCGAACAGAGGCGAAAGCTTAAAGAACTGCTGCAGCAGACTGCTTCAAACAAGCATTTGTCTGCTACTTTAACACAACCTTAGCCTGGCATTAGTCTAAAGTGCTTCCATCCCAATTTTGATCACAGCGATTAAGCTCTTTTAATAAATCTCAACAGTTAAGGTTTAATCACCCAGCAATTTTGGTTTCAACTCCAGCACTAATTGTGCCTCTGCTTGAAACCCATAATCTAATCCGAACGCAGGACGGATGTGTAGACTGCATCAAAACGCAAACAGCATTCATTTTTGTGTGAATATTAAGGTTTCCCTCTTTCCACGCATAAACGGTAAGATATGTAAAGTGTAAAGGTAAATAAGCTGAGTAATGGGGCTGATAGCTTAACAAACGGCCTGTGTTTTAATTTGCATAAGTGCAGAGGGTATTCTTAATGAAGCTCGCTCAGGCGTCCCAAAGAGGAGGTGGGAGACAGCTGCTTTGCCAGACACAGATCCAGTACCTCCCAGATACTCGACAGCAGTTCCCCTGCAGCAGCCAATCATTAAACAGAACACAGACCAATCACACGCACCCAGCACAAGACTATTGTCCTGTATGACAGCAACTAGGCCAAACTGCTGCGACATTTGCTGTGTCATGTTGGCCAAGCAAGAATTTGTGCCATTTAGTGAGGCTGGGGTTAGATAATAAATACACTGCCTTTTCATTGCATTATAAAATGAATAAGTGCGCTACAAAAATGAACTCACAAGGTAATTGTGAAAATGTCATGCATTTTGCTTTTTGAGGCATTCGTATTAAATATATATTTTCACTGAATCATATTCAGGGTGACTTGCATTTCAGAAATGATATGAGAGTGCACGAGGGGTTTGAACTACAATGGAAAAGCGGGTGCCTATTCATTTTCTGCTGATAAATAATTCATAATTGGTGATTTTTAATAATTTAGTGATATAACAAGACAGTGATGTGAGCTGAATTCAGCCTGGTCTATGTTGCTTCCCTAGGGAATGTCTGACAATTCCAGGACTCTGAAAAAAAGAAGCCTAAAAGTGTCTAAAATAAAACCGGATTCATCATAATATTCACTCACAACAACAATATTGTGAACTAATATTCACAACTATCCTACATTTTTATAAAAATGGGCTTCCAGGTAAAACGATATGCGGTTTATCCTTTATCATTTCCAAAATTTTACATATATAACATGTTAATTAGATATTGATAATATGATTTATAGAAGATTCTCAGAGAAATATCACATCCAAAAAGTATATTCATACCGAATTATAAATAAGACTTCAGTAGAGAGAATCTGCCATGCTATCCTAAACTAAAATATGCTCTCTTTAGTATTCTCTTCGCATACAACAAGTACTTAGAGTTGAATCGCCATTGAAAAACATTAACAATACACTGGAGCTACATGCACCACATATATATACACACACACACACACACATAAATATATATATATATATATATATATATATATATAAGTACAATAACATTGCAGTAGCATCTTTTTATGTATGAGCAAGTAAAACCCTGTTAAATTAAACCCTATTTTTAAACTTGCAGAGACAAATTAGCATTTTCTCACCTGTGAACAATTTCCAGACTCTGTTCCTAAAGCTGGCAGTCGCTAGTGTGTTGTCAGAGTGCTAACAAATTAGTTAGTAACTGAGGATGGGTTTCCTTACATGTCACAAAATGGAATGGAAGCAGGTAAGGTCACCTTAACACTAGTGCATCTCCGCGGCCAGCTCCCAGTAGCCATGGAGACCGGAATAAGCACTAACACCTACAATAATGGAGCATTCAGAAGAGCCCCCAGGTAATGTCATGATGATATGGGTGAGGGCGAGCGGATCGGAAATGAGATAAGACAACACTGAGCGTTGAGTTAGTGGGAAGAGCCAAGTGAGATCATCTTCACCGCCTACTCTGAGTGAAAAGGTGATGTATGGAGTTCACTGGGGTCAGGTTTGATGGACACCAGAATCATCACAAATACTAAATGGTGCATTCAAGTCCCCCTGGGAAATTCTTATTGACGAGCTGGTAAGTTATAACTACGATGTCAGGCGTATTTAAATCACTTGTCAGAGCAGTTCAGCAAGATTTTGTTCTATAAAATGATAAATAATAAATGTGAATTAATGTGTTTTTGTTTTGTTACGTTTTATCCAATTTATAAAGGTGCTGTAAATTGAATTGCTAATTGTATAATACTGTAGTTGTTTGTAGATGCAGCTTTGCTTTGTAAATAAAAAGATTCAATCATTTCCATCAATTTATCATCAATACTAGAGGTCGACTGGTTTTGACAGTTAATTGGCATAGATTTTTTACTGTTAACTTTAGTTAATGAACTATGAATTAACTTTAATGATCAATATACTGTATAATTAATAGTTTTATTATTTCACATAGTATGGTTCAGTATTGTTTTTTTGTTTTTAAATAGTAAAGAACACTTTTAGTTTTCATTCAGCATCTATTTTAAAAGCTATCAGTTCACCTCGTATATGGTCTAATCTACCGATCAGAATCTGTAAAATCACAATCGGTCAACCTCTAGTCAATACATATTTTGCATCCATTGCATCTGCCATGCTTTCTTACAGATGTGAACCCAACTCAGAAACTCTAAGCTTAAAGAAGTTTCTCACTTATAAAGCGGTTAGTTCCATTCCTGGATTCTGATTGGTCAGCAGCTGTGTTTTATTTACGATACAGCACGGCTATGACCAACGGTTCAGTGTATCACTGAGCAACTCCCTTAGCAACTACCCTTAGCAACATAAACAACCAATAATACAGTATACAACTGTTCTGTGTATTATGTCAAATTAAATGTCTGTTATTTATTTAATGTATTTAAAGTACGCTGGCGTCATGTTGCGTATTTCATCTTTAATTTTGGGACCACGCCCTTCCCCGTCTAACATATGCTTCTCATGCGGAGATGTGTTGATGTGTGTCTTTGTGAAAGCCTGCAGTTTCCGACATGAGAAGGAATTATTATATCGGTATCTATTATCTATTATCTGTTTCAGGTATGATTATATATGTCTATATGTCCATCAGTTTACACTGTTATGATGCTTGCAATCTCTCGCTGTGCCGCAAATCTGTCTGTTTTGAAATTAAAAGAAGGAAATCAGACATTTTAATAATGTAAGAAAATAACACATATGGTGGTGTTAAAATATGACACAGTGGATGATAAGCTTTCTGTTTTCATTTAAACTCAATTAGATGAGAGGCATGTTTGGAACATCCTCTCGCCGTTTACTGTTGCTGTCAGGGACTATTGTTTTAGTGGAAGGACTGCATTTAATGAACTTGCTTCAAAAATGCATATTTTAGAATTGTAATATTTTTTATTGTGTGGTAACCATTTTATAAAAGCAATAAGGTACTCAAGGTAATGCTGTATCGTGAGTAAATCACAGCTGAAAGGGTTGCAGGCACTCCGCTTGGCGTCATACACAACGCTCTTCAGCTGTGATTTAGCCTCTCGTACCTTATTGCTTACTTACAGCGGTGAAGTTATTGCGATCTTTCTGACTTGACTGAAAGCACACACACACACACACACACACACAAAAAAAACAAAAAACTGCAAGGGTTAAGTCAGATGCTATGAAGAAATGGCGTATGCATTTGTGAGTAAGGATCTGTGGTCCAGATTGAGTCAGGATCTGGACCGCAGGATGCCAATTGTTGACCTCTGGTCTGTACAGAGGATCAGAAAATGAATTTGCTGCAGTACCACTGATAATGATATTCAAGTTACTACAGACCACACCTATAAAAAGAATCTACACTGTTGCACTTTGCAATATTTTTCTTTCCCATTTTAAATGACAAACATGCCTAAAAAGCGGGGATAAAACAGAAGAAGATGACTTTATTGATCTTACCCCGTTTAATGTGCTTGAGTTGCCTCTCAGCCTCATCCCTCTCTGCAGCAAGTCTCTGGCACTGAAAAAGAGAATAGGTGGTGCCATATTAAGACAATTATATAAAAGTTATGGCAAATTACACAGTGAGAGCACAGCAGTTGCTAAAACATAACTGTTCAAATGTTTGGGGTTACTTAGGGTTTTTTTTTTTTTCAAAATTAATTATTACTTTTATTTAGCAAGGATGCATAAAATTGAGTGACCAAAAAAAAATCAAAAACTGACATTAAAGACATTTATAAAGCAGCAAGATTCTAATTTAAAGTAAATTCTGTTCTTTTTGGATTTTCTGTTTATTAAAGAATCTTAAAAAAAATATATCATGGCTTCCACAAAAAAAGCACAACTCTTTTGAAAAAAAAATTAAAAACTTTGAAAGTCTTTGCAACGACATAACCTTTCTGCCCCTTGAATATATATATATATACACACACACACAAATATATACACATATATATATATATATAAATACATTCACACTAATGTAGCCTACATATACATTTTACACAATATTTTATTACTCCCATTATTCAACCTGTAAATAAACATAGTGCTTTTCTTCGAAGTAATGAGGTTCCTATGCCT
Source organism: Enteromius mattozi (assembly GCA_032359235.1). Taxonomy (NCBI): domain Eukaryota; kingdom Metazoa; phylum Chordata; class Actinopteri; order Cypriniformes; family Cyprinidae; genus Enteromius; species Enteromius mattozi. The sequence goes on from JAUMHE010000016.1 coordinate 5,131,918, forward strand.
GAACCAGATGTAGATGTGAAGGTATGTATGCATATTCTCTGTTTTTGCAAGTTTATTCTGCTTATATGTATTTTCGTCTGGCCTAAAATTACACTTACTCCCTACAATGTAAAAATGAAAAGATATTTGTTTTCTCAGATGGTGACAGTGATGTAATCCTCTGGAGAACCTCTAGGCACCTTTCGGAAAAGGCCAGTTCTCTGAGGAACTAACAAAACCAATGATTCTTTCTCCTTTATGTAAATTGCAATTGCCATTACACAAAAAAATGCAATCCACTAAAACCTATCACTGTTAATCTTCCATTAGACTGTGCATCTAAACAAATGCAATGTATTTAGTTTAATTAAATAACTAGAACTATTGATATGAATGAAACCACAAAAGAAATATGAATATGAATGAAACCACAATAGATGGATTTAAGAGGTCTGACATTAACAACAGCAAATTACATGTGCCAAAGTAAACTGATGGATGAAAAATAATAATAATGTAATCTGCATGATCTGCTTTAAACTCTTAAGAGACGAGCAAAAAGATGCTTAGACACTGTCACATAAAAGGGTGTCAACCCTCGAATGAATAAAAAGCCGGTTAACTCACACAGCCACAGCCTGATCTCCGATTTTCGCTTTTCGCACTACTCTGAAATTAATTTATGCTCATGAATAGAGAATGTTATAATAATTAGACGTGAAGGCAGTGAAGATTTATTCTTTCATGCATACATCATCTCTCACCTCCGTGCTCTCCTCCCGAGCCTCTCCCTCTTCATCTCCACCGGCCTCCATCTCATTCACTGCACAAATCAGCAGAATTACTCACATAGAAATGCATGAAACATTTAAACAATCATCTGACGTGCTGCTTTCCTCAGTGAAATCGTTGCCATTCAAAACGAGCCAACTCTATTGTTAGATTTAAAGTGTTCAGTACCAGAGCCGGTAGATAGCGGCGTCGCATCCATCTCTCTCCTCACAGCAGACTCAGTCCGTCAGAGTACCACCCGCTGTCTACTATGGCGAAGGCTAACTTATGAATATTAATATACTTCAGTGACGTTTGCTTAGTCGACCTACTTAATTTGTTGAAAGGCTGCCGGAATGGCTGCTGAATATTAATTTAGGTCACGTGACAGGACGCTTTGCGGATAAGCTCCTCCTCCACAAGAGGGAGCCAAACTCCGCTTTATTATCTTTTTTTTTTTTTTTTTGTAGTAAAACCATGGTTAATTTTCTTAAGGCATGTGTTCCCAGCTCAGGATTAAATAATAATAAATAAATAAATAAATAAATAAAACAACTTACATTTTATTAGGCTATAGGCTTATACAGTTTTGACTGGGAATAATAGAAATAGTTTCCACTTGTCTATAGGTCTACTCTTAAAAATTAAGATGCTTCAAATGGTTCTTCACGGCGATGCCGAGTCTAATTTTGCCTAAACTCGAAAATATCGTGGTAGTTGGATGTGTCCAATGTCAAAATCAAACCTTCCCCTTTATTTAAAGCAAAAATGGGAATTATTAATAAGATGAGACTGAATAAACATCACATTTTACTTCTTTCTGTATTGAAATATGAATGACAAAAACAAAAGTTTCAAAAGTAAAACTCACAGAAACATTATTATCAAAATTTCCACTACCCGTATAATTTAGATAGCACTCATTCCCATTTTTCTGGATCTCTTTTCTTGAAAACCGTCTCAATAGTGCCCTCTACTGTCACCTCAATGAGGTCTTTTGTCACCCTTGTCCCAATAGACATCATAATATGTACAGAATAGTATTATTATTCAAAGGACAGCTCTTTATTGTTTTCTATTTAGTTATGCATCCCAAAGAACAAGCTACATCACATCAGCTTAACCTAAATCTATCATTACATTGTCATTTCTCCCTATACAGCATATACAATAAAGTTCCAGATCACTCAAAACTAATTTTAGACAAGAGTTTTAACAATTAATTATGTAGATTTTCTTCTCTTCCATTATCTGAACTACAACATATTGCATCAGTAACCCCTGCTATTTTACACAGCTGTAATCTTGGACTTGTCTATTTCTTATTCATCCAAAGTGTGTGTCTTCTGTTATCAATCAGTCACTTTTATTTAAATAGTGCTTTTAACAATATAGATTGTAGCAAAGCACTGAACCTTATCAAATAGGAGAACAGAGTGATGGTAATGTATAATGACGAGATTAAACTATTTATTTATTAAATGCAGAGACGG
>JAUMHE010000016.1:5140431-5150695 GCA_032359235.1 Enteromius mattozi
TTATCACTGTGCCTTCAGGATTTGATTACCAAGAAATACATTTCTTTGGACTCTTTGAACGAGGCTATTAGGCAGTTCCCTAGCACATTTTCATATAAAGCTGACAAACCACAGACCATTCCAAAGACCTTATTCTGTAAGGGAACCACTGGGGGAAATGGCCATGAAAATTGGTCTCTACTAAGGCTGACTCCATTAATGATAGGCTACAATATCCCTGAAGGAGACCAGTCATGAGAGATACTGATGCTTCTTAAAGATGTACTGGAGTTGGTAATGTCACCACACCTTACTGAGGAGTTAATCCATTTCTTGGATTGCAAAATCTCAGAACATCGAGAGTTGCTTCAGAAAACCTTTCCCAACTACAATCTTTGTCCAAAACATCATTTAATCGAACACTATACTGCAATGATAAAAATCTTTGGCCATCTAGTGGACGATGAGGTTCGAAGGGAAGCACAAATTTTTCAAGAAGGTTGTGCATGACACATGCAACTGTAGCACGTACCTTGGCTGTAAGACAAGATTCTCTGCATCTTCTGCATGTGTTCATGGTGTCAAATACTGTGCAGATATGATTGTCTCTGTTGGCAGTTGTTCAGGTCTTCCAGAGTTCAGGCAAATAACACACATTGTGGTTATCAACACAGAGGTTCTGTTAGTCTGCAGGCTTTTGAGCTCCTGGTATACTGAACATTTACGTGCTTATGAGTTGTGCTTCAGTGGGGCAGGTTGTGTTGCAGTGACCCAGCTGCTGAGCTCAATGATATTTTCCCCTTATCTGCCTACCAAGTGAAAGGCAATATGTATGTGACACTGAAGCATTACATATTGTGCTAAATGACAGTACTTTTTTTTTCTAGGGCCATGGAAAGCTATAAAATAAGACTCATTCTAACTGAACAGGACATAAGGAAATTGTCACTGGATGCAAAACCAAAAACTGTTGAAGAGCTGAAGACAAAAATCCAAGAAAAATGCAATTTGCAGTATGACTTCAATGTGATGTATGAAGACTCCGACTTTGACAATGCCTTCTGCAACCTTGAAGACATAGGAGACCTAACAGCTACAAGAGCTACACTGAAGGTAATCCCATTGCTTGTTACTGCCTCCACCTCCAGCACGTCTCCGAAGATACAGTGATTCTGCCTACACACACTCATCAACAAGACATGATCCATGGCCAGAGATTTCTGACATTCCAAGATTTCCTGTTGATGTGGAATTCAGGCTCAGACAGACCAATCTTGCATATCTACAAGGCAAGACGTACCTGAATGCACCAAGAGACATGAAACATCCTATTTTGGAAAAGCTTGCAGAAGAAATATACAAATTTGATGCCTATCCAAATGAAGAGTGGATTGATTCAGTGGCACTAGCGCTCATAAGCAAACATCCCTTCCTTCAGGAATGAGGTTCAAAATGGGAAACTATCACACAAAACTAAGAAAAGCAGGCTGTGTAGAGGTTGGTCTAAATGGGTGTAAAACAGGTAGCCCTGGAATGCCATCAAAAGGCTTGAAAAGGCCAAAAAGGTATGAGGTAAATTACTTACCAGAGCTCCCTGAGGGGCAGAATGAAGACAGCCTGGAGGCTGCAAGACAGCTCCTGGTTGAAGAAATGAAGAAACTGAACCCTAGTGCAAGTCTCATTGCATCAAAGATGGACCAGACCTTCTCAGTGCAAAGACGTGAGTTTGTGGATGCAGAAACTCCAGTGAAAGCATTGCAGGAGTGGTGGCCTGCTCTCTTTACAGAGAGACAAGTAAGTGCTTATTCATTTTGTTTTCCTCCATGTTAAACAGCATTTTTTTTTCAGGCTTGGCCTGGTAACCAGTGGGCTGACCATGCACAGACATATATCCACACTGTGAACAAAGAACCAAGCTTCTTTAGTCACTGTTTATTTTGCCTCTGTTGTAGGTGTTTGCAGAGTTCCACAGGATAGCCACCATAGATCTGCAGAGTGACTTTTTTGGTGCCTTGGATCGCTACACACAACGATTTGTCACAATCTTCAAGTCCAAGAAAGGAACTGTTGGAGAGAAATTGGCTGAACTTATGCAACAAATCAATACAGTAGTCAGTTTACTGCAGCCTTAATATTTTTTTATTGTTGTAAATTGATCATGATGTTGCTACCTATTATTATTTTTAAGTATTTTAAAAGTAGTGTTGGTAATTTTGTTATTGTTACAAGCGTTACAAGCGTGTTACGCTTGTTTTAAATGAAACTTTAAAGGGTTAGTTCACCCCAAAATGAAAATTCAGTCATTAATTACTCAGGCTCATGTTGTTCCAAATCTGTAAGACCTTCATTCATCTTTGTAACACAAATTTTTTTTGATGAAATCGGAAAGCTTTCTGACCTTCCCATAGACCAGCAAAGGTACTACCACATTCAAGGCCCAGAAAAGTACCAAGATTATTAACAAAGTAATCCATGTGACATCAGTGGTTCAACTGTAGTGTTACGAAGCTATGTGAATACATTGTTTGCACAAAGAAAACAAAAATAATTTATTCTTAATTATTAATTATTAATTATTCTCAATTTAATAATTATTACTTTATTCTATATTTTCATCTACTGCGTCACTTGTGGATGCGTATTCATGAGAGCACCCCAATGCATGCGTGTGGCACTCTTGTGAATGTGTGTCCACAAGTGATGCAGAAGAGATGAAAATATGGGATGAAGTCATTATTTATGTTTCCTTTGCGCAAAAAAAAATTCTCTTAGCTTCATAACAATCATCTTGGTACTTTTCTGGCCTTGAACGTGGTAGTACCCTAATGATGTTTTTTCTACCTTTCTAGGCCTTGAAAGTGCTAGTTGCCAAGGCTGCATATGGAGGGACAGAAAGCTCTCAGATTTCATTTTTGCTATTTGTTCAACTGTGTTCTGAAGATGAACAAAGGTCTTACAACTGTGGAATGACACGGTTTAGCAACTGATGACAGAATTTAGTTTTTTTTTCCTTTAACAAACTTAACTTAATCCTTTAACTTTAGAATGCTGCATGATCTTGAACTTGAATTTGTTTTCATTATCTACTCCTAGAAACCAGATGTGACAGCAATGCCCACATTGGTGCTCCGAGACCTGCCCGTCATGCTTGGTGATGATGCCAGTAACTTCTACAACACCTGCTTCGTAAGTTCTCAGTTATCTTTTAAAGGGTTATTTCACCCAAAAAGTAACAATTATCATCAATTTCACATATGTGCTCCATTGATAATGGGTTTTCCAAAAACCTCATTAACTCATTAAACAATGTGAGTCCAGTGTACTCTGATGTCTGTGTCAACCTAAAACTAGGACTCTTTATTATTATATATTCTTTGGAAGTATTGCAAGTCATACAATATGCATAATGTGATATGTACAATGTGATATGCATGTGAAGTTTCTCATGCAATGTAAGTACTATACCTTGAATATTCATGAGTTGAGATAAAAATAAATAAAGATAAAAAAAAAAACAATGCATTTAAATACCTAACAAGGAATGGCTAAACGGCAGTTTAAGCAGTGCAGACAACTGACAATTAATCATCCCTTTCAACGTTTCCCTGTTGTAATGTAGTTATTGTTTTGTTTTCTTATACAGTAGGCATCTGATACTGATGAGGCCTGGGCACAAGTACCTGTTGGAGTGTTGACTGTCATTGATGAACATATTCCTCTCTTACCAAATCAACTGTACCTTGACCCAGTTTCTACTGCCATCATTGTTGAGGGAGGTATTGTCATTGACAATCTGCAGAATCTACCACAGGCAATTTGCCTCTTGTTTGGCCTGTCATATGCTTTAAATTTGGATTACCCCAAAAACATAAAAAACGCTTTCAACTTCTTTCAGTATAAATGCTTGGGTTGGGACAGAATAAACTCCCACCAAAACTGCAGTCACTTAAGAATCTCTTGTTAAGTTAAAACATTAACAAATGTGTAAGGATGGTGATGATTTGCATTAGATTTCAATTGTTCATGACAGTGGATAATGATTGAAGTGTTAAATCTGTTGGTTTAGGATGTTACAGTCAGGTCACGGTCTCTTTTCTTTTTTTTCTTTTTTTTATTAGTCCACAAAATTTATTTTAGGTAGATTTTATATAGATTTATTGTACCATCAAATGGTTTGTATTTTATTTTTAAAAATTGTAAAACCTAAAGTGAATATTTGAAATAATTTTATACCCCAATGCAATCTTTGTGGACCATCCCTGTGCCTGTCAGTTCTTAAGAAGACAAAAATACAATAAATTTATCCTTGAACTGTGTCACTGCCTTAGAGTATTTGTCCAGGTGTAAGTGTATTCTTTGTGAAATTGCGAACCCCTTCTCAGTGTTTTATAATAGACAATTGATGCACTCAAGTTAGTGGAGTAATGCTTACTTGTTTTTTTTAAGGCAATCAGTTTGCATGATTTTAACAGGTAAACTGGATTGCTTTTACTACTTAGAAATTTCAAGTTGCATGCAGAAAATGTCAAGTTAGCTCAGCTTGCATAAATCAGTAGTTTGGAATACATACAAAGTACATTTCACTTGAAATTATATAGTTGTTAAAACTTGTAATTCTGAGTAACCTGTACTAAAGATGAGAACACCTAAGGTAAACAATCAAGTGTATGCTACAATTTAGTTTTAAGTTACTGGAACTCTCTTGTAAGTATACAATACTAGATAGGCGTTTGTTAATACTACAAACTATTCCCAGTTAACTTTACTTGTTTTTTTTAAGGCAATCGGTTTGCATGCTTTTTTTAAGTAAGGTTTAATAACTGGATTTTACAGTGGCTCATCAACTAAACATTTTGGTAGCTGGTTTTCCACAATTAAACAAAAATTAAAAAAAAAACTTTACACTTGTTGTGTGATTTAAAAAGTCTGGGACAATCCCCGACTTAACAAAAAAACAAAGTTATGTGCTTTTGAGAAAAGCAAAGAAATTCATGATTTGAGTGTGGCATATTTGGTTTTATACAGACCTTGGTTTGGTGTGTAAAGATACTGAATTTTAATAAACAAAACTTACATTTAAGACAGGAAGAGGATGTGTTAGCCAAGGTGTTATTCTGCAGAGAGGAGCCCAAACAGGTTTTCAGAGAATTTCACACCAGTCCAATCAGTGCCCGATGTGGTGTCATCAAAACAAGGGATGCCATCAGTACCCGACTATACTGGCCTTCCATGTCTTTGGATATTACAAATTGGGTAAGTAGAAAATAACTTTCATTATTGGTTTGGATTTAGTGGTAAAGTTCACACAAACCAGTGATTGTTATCAGTGCATATGTGTAATTATTGATTACTTTACGAGACTTTCCCCCTAAAAACTAAAAGTGCAGTGGTTACAGGGATTGACCAATTGACCAATCAGATTTGAAGAAACAATTTACAGTTTTTGTGAAGTTAAGGCTTACAATCAATGCGTGGTCCTTCTACAGCCTTGGTGGTGTCTTCAAATGTCCTAGCATCCTTTATTTAATGGTCAATTATTTTTCATTTAAGCTGATCATAATCCGTTTCAGTACTAGCAGAATTCTAAGTCTTGGGCAAGAAATTAAAACATTTACCTGGGCATTCAACAACGAAAAAAGAATCAAATAATTAAATGTAATTTTTTTATACAGTTTTCTTTTATTCATAATTTTTCATTCACAATGTGGCATTTAACAGAAGATGGAAGTTGCTTTATCTAATACAGAGATGGGCAACTTCAGTCCTGAAGGGCAACCTTAATCAAACACAGCTGCTGGTAGCTTTCTAGTGATCTTGAAGTCAAATCAAGTCAAGGCACCTTTATTTATATAGCACTTTTAACGTACTGTGTCAAAGCAGCTTTACAGTATTAAATAGGAATATAGTGTCAATAATGCAAAAAAGAAAAATGAGATAGTTGTGGTGTGTTTGATTAGGGGTGCAGCTAAACTCAGGACAGCGACCTTTATAAGAAAACAGCAGAGCGAACAAAACTTGTTATCTCCATGCTCCATCAAGCCTCTACTATAATAGTTTTCATCACTCAAATTAATGCAGGCTCAGATGAACGTTACAGCATGTGTGTAAGACTCCAATACAAATATAAAGTAATTATTTCATCACTAATAAATTCATTTTAATTATCTTAAGTACTTTTAATAATCTTGTAATAAAGTAGTGGTAGCTGGGACAGATTTTAAGTATCAATTCTGCTTAAAAAGATGCAATCTAATCCTGTTTACATGAAATAAGCAGGAGTAAATTTACGGACCTGTTATGACAGCAGCTCCAAGAAGAGCTTCGAAGAACAAAATGAGCTACGATCAAATTGTTAAGCCCATGACACACTGCATGATTTTAGAAATCAGTAAAATTATTGCATGTATTGTGATGAATTCATGTTGCATTTTTATTGGTTGGTCAGTAAATTAGGTGCGATGATCATGCTGTATTGTAGGCTATCTTTGATTGCAAGGCGGTAACAACGGCCATCTGCAAACCTCTCAGTGTACAACACAAAAAACCTGATTACAAGCAATGATAAGAGAGATGGCCACGGCTGTTTCACGATGACATTCTTGCGTCTGGGACTGCTGAAAATCGTGTGGTGTGTTTCAAGGCTTTATCAATCTACAAAGAACAAGCCTCAGGACCAAAGTTGCCCATCCCTGATCTGCTAGTTGTCTGAGGTATTAAACCGAATAAAAAATAAATCAAACCACTTTCCTGAATCCAACACGACACATTTTGATTAACTTTTTAAAGCCTTTTGCACAAAGACTAAAAATAAAGTCTCAGATTAGCATAACTTTTCAGCTGTATCTGTAAGTGTGCTCCTCATAAATAAATGCTCCAGAAAGGAATGTGGAGGTGATTTCTGAAAAAGCTCCACTTTTTAAAACCTTATTACTCTCAGAACACAGCAGCTGTATTTTCACATTTATATTTCATATGACGTTTCAGGTCTTTTGGATACGTGAAGCACGTTTCACACTGAAGACACTTGTAAGGCTTCTCTCCGGTGTGAACTCTCATGTGAATGTGAAGGTTTCCTTTAACTGTAAAACCTTTTCCACACTCTTGGCAGGTGAAAGGCTTCTCTCCTGTGTGAACTTTTATGTGATTCTCAAGGTTTGATTTGCTTTTACAAGCCTTTCCACAGAAATAACACATGAAAGGCTTGTCCCCGATGTGAATTACTACATGCTTCTTAAGGAGATTACTATCTGTGAAACTCTTTCCACACTCGTGACATGTTAAACTGTTCTCTCTTAAATGAATCCTCATGTGGTAATTAAGCGTTTCTTTACGTCCAAAACTTTTTCCACACTGGTCACAAATGAACGGCTTCTCACCGGTGTGAATTTTCATGTGAGTATTAAGATTGCCCTTTCGTGAGAAGCCATTCCCACACACTTTGCAGCTGTAAGGGCTCTCTCCAGTGTGAACTCTCATGTGGGAATCGAGGGTTTCTTTCCGTCTGAAGCTCTTTCCACACTGTTCACACGTGAATGGCTGCTCTCCGGTGTGAATCCTCATGTGAGTCGTAAGATTTCCTTTATGTGAGAAGCTCTTGTCGCACAGTTTGCAGGTGAACGGAGTTTCTCCAGTGTGATCTCTCATGTGGGCGTTAAGGGTTGCTTTATACTTGAAACATGTTCCACACTGAGCACACATGAACGGCTTCTCTTCGTTGTGAATCTTCATGTGATTCTTGTGGCTTACTTTATGAACGAAACACTTTCCACAGTGGTGGCATGAGTAAGGCTTCTCTCCAGAGTGAACTCTCATGTGAGTATTGAGGTTTTTTTTGAATCGGAAACTCCTTCCGCACTGATGACATCTAAAATGAGTGTCTTCCGAGTGGACCCTCATGTGGGAATTAAGGATTTCCTTACATCTGAAACTCTTTCCACACTGACCGCATACAAACGGCTTCTCTCCGGTGTGAATTGTCATGTGAATCTTAAGACTTTCTTTTCGCGAGAAGCTCCTCCCACACAGTTTGCATGTGAAAGGCTTCTCTCCAGTGTGACTTCTAATGTGGACTTTAAGGTTTGCTTTTTGAGTGAAACGTTTTCCACATTGTGGGCAGAGGAAAGAACATATAGATTTGGTCATCTTAGTCTTTTTTCGGGAGGACATCTTTTCAGTTTGTGTGAATTGTTCTCCAGACATGAAATTGTGTGTCTGGTCTTTCTCTTCCATTTCATTCAGTTCTTCACGCTCCTCTTTAGGTGCCATGAGATCTAAAGTAATACAAGGCATAAAACATAAAACCATCATAAAACATCAAACCCAACATGAACGTTCAATCCTAAGAAGTCTTTCAGAACTTTAAGAACCTTGTCTTGTATTGTTAACTCCTTACTTTCTTTAGGACACATTGTTTACCAAACACCTGATCAAACACAGCTTGACGCAGGAAACCTTGTTTATTATATGCCAGTTCCAAAGCTTCCATTTATATCTTATATATTAAGAAAAACAGTGTTGGCTCAACTATGCACAGGATTACACCCTATCACTGCTAATAAAAATGTGCAAAGTTCTTTCTTTTCTAGTGCTATTAGCTCTTTTGACAGCAAAAATCACCTATCTGATTGCTACCAACTTGTGTGAATTAAGAGTGCGGAGTGCATCAGGGCTCTGTATTAGTTCCACTTATTAACAGAATTTTTTTTAATGATATGGCAATGATTCTGAGTCTTACATTTTCTTACAATCTGAAATTTAATTTATCCTAATCAAATGAAAATTACGAAATTTAAAAAATTTAATAAAATGGAAAAAGTATTTATATAATTTTTTACCTCTTATACACCACCATCTCCAACTGTCCTGAGCTCATTCACAACATCCGATGGGTGACGTGGTCTATACATATATAGACGGAGATCCTTGCGTATCGCCCGTATTTATGCCTAGATATCTATGTGCCAGAGGGTAACACGCCATGTGGTGGATGTTGTGAATGAGCTCAGGACAGTCGGAGATCGTGGTATATACGAGGTGAAAAAATTATATAAATACTGTTTGGTTTTTTGCACAGACCAATCATTTCGTATCTTAAAACCTCAGTGTATCATCATGAGTCGTAGGGTTTAATTTGGTTTCGTCTGTGTATGTATTTTTGAGTTTTGGTACCCATTGACTTCCATTATATGACTGACAGACTGCAACGGTTTGAGTTAAAAATGTTCATTTGTGTTCTACTGAAGAAACAAAGTCACCTACATCTTGGATGCCCTGGGGGTCAGCAGATAAACATCACATTTCATTTTAGGGTGAACTATGCTTTTAAACCAAAATTTTGATGGGTTGCTGTGAAGAACTTGCAGCTGCTGTACATGTGATGTGTAATTTTCTCAAATTAAACCATTAAATGCTAATGAAATGACTCTCAGAGCAGCTGGAGATGATACTCGTGTGCTCACATCATCATATAGAGCGACGGCAGAAGTTGAAAACACAGCAAGCATCATCTGCGCTTTCGTAAACAAAATGTCTGCCTCTTCCGCCATTCAATCATTGCAGAAATCATGGTGCCTGCGTGATGTCAAATGCTTCCACAGATTTGTAGTATTATTATAGCATAGCATCTTGTCAGTAAATCCGGTTCTGTGATGAGTAGTAAATCTCCCAGATGCAGCAGCATTTACTACACAGCCACAGTTTTCTGACAAGCTACACAAAAAAAAAGCTCTGTAAACGCTCTCCATCTGAAAGCACGTGAAAATACCAGATTTAATAACAGGTTTTTATTTCAAACTCACTTCATAACATCAGCCAAGTGTTTGAAATAAATCCTTCTTAAAAAGAATAAGGCACACAATATTTCATAGTATTCCTAGCAGTGATAAAGGCTGTGTCGATTAGCACTGCATACCAGACTAACTTTTTGCAGTGGAAATTTTCATATATTGATATGTAAATGATTAAGTAACACCGAGTCTACACTGAACGAGACTGTTGCGCTGCGCTGAAACAGCTAAAGTCTTGTCACTGGACGCGACAAAGTGACCAAAACAATTATTTTTCAGGAAATAAAAAAACTGCATATTTTTTGAGTTATTAAACATTGTATGGTGAAAGTCGGTACCTTCCCAGCAAACATTGGTCTGACGGCAACGTCCTGTCCCCGGCCAAAAATAGTCGCGGTAGGACGACAAAATATGGAAAAATTGGCAACACAGAATATTTCCTAAAAATGCATTTAGATACGTTTGTACATGTCTACTATTCTCTGTGGTTGCGTGTAAAG
>JAUMHE010000016.1:5159980-5207432 GCA_032359235.1 Enteromius mattozi
CAACCATCACTGCAGCCCTCCACCAGTCGGGGCTTTATGGCAGAGTGGCCCGACGGAAGCCTCTCCTCAGAGCAAGAGACATGAAAGCCTGCATGGAGTTTGCTAAAAAACACCTGAAAGACTCCAAGATGGTGAGAAATAAGATTCTCTTGTTAGAACCAAGATAGAACTTTGTGGCCTTAATTCTAAGTGGTATGTGTGGAGAAAACTGGACCAAAACCTTCTCCAGAGTGCTCAGGACCTCAGACTGGGCCGAAGGTTTACCTTCCAACAAGACAATGACCATAAGCACACAGCTAAAATAACGAAGGAGTGGCTTCACAACAACTTCGTGACTGTTCTTGAATGGCCTAGCCAGAGACCTGACTTAAACCCAATTGAGCATCTCTGGAGAGACCTAAAAATGGCTGGCCACCAACGTTTACCATCCAACCTGACAGAACTGGAGAGGATCTGCAAGGAGGAATGGCAGTGGATCCCCAAATCCAAGTGTGAAAAGCTTGTTGCATCTTTCCCAAAAAGACTCATGGCTATATTAGATCAAAAGGGTACTTCTACTGAATACTTAGGACCACAGTTTTTCTTTTTTAATAAATCTGCAAAAATGTCAACAATTCCGTGTTTTTCTGTCAATATGGGGTGCTGTGTGTACATTAATGAGGAAAGAAAATGAACTTAAAATTAATTTAGCAAATGGCTGCAATATAACAAAGAGTGAAAAATGTAATACTTTCTGTACCCACTGTACATGGAAAAAGTTCTGTTAATCCTGCAGTACAAACTGCATCTCTATATTCATCCTATTTGTCCTCTAAAGATACAAAAACATGGTTACTATAGTTAAACTATGGAAACTACAAACAACAATGTTTTTGCTACACTTACAATGCCATAAGAACAGCTAATGAGCCCCAGAGACAGATCATGGGAATCAGACACACACACACATACATTCTCTCTCTCTCTCACACACACACAGTAAGTCCTTTACACAATCTGACATGGCTGTGTTTAAAATTGAACTGGAAATTAAGTGCTGATTTCGTCTAGCCAGAAGAGAACTGGCCCCCCAACTGAGCCTGGTTTCTTCCAAGGTTATTTTTTCTCCATTCTGTCACAGGAGGAGTTTTGGTTCCTTGCCGCTGTCGCCTCTGGCTTACTTAGTAAGGACACTTAATTTCTAGGGATTGTCGTCAATTTGATTACAAAGATCCTATTGAGACTGAGCTGATCTAGACAACAACATCTCAATAATGAAATGCACTAATAATGAAATGCCTTTAGCTAAAAAGTGTGTTTAATCTTGTCATTATAATTTACTGACACTCTATTCTCCAATTTGATGTTGTTCAGTGCTTTGACACAATATATATAGTTAAAAACACTATATAAAAAAAGGTGATTAATTGATTTGTAATACACTGAAAGGTGGTGGGGCGTCATAAGGTCTATAAAACAATTTGTTTTGGTCCTCAATTGAGAGACCTTTCTGGATGGCTGATGTCTGCTCATGTGATATTGGCCAAACCACCGTAAGGAAACAAAACTCGCAAATGTCTTATTGTTTGTCAAAGATGAAGCAGCTATTTATTGCGTGTGTAGCTTGTAAATGATTCTGTGCTGCAAGTAAAGACGATTTATATCCATTTATATGTCCAAAATAGTATACAAAAACTTGCCACAGGCTAGAAAACTCCCCTGGTCGTTGTTAATATGAACATTTCCACTTTCTATTTGCCTCTGTCAGTTTTTGTCACATTATGTGTCCAAACACATAAATAGTGTAGGAGAAGCGACCGGCGCTAAGCGAGTAAACAGTGAGCTCATTCCTCCAAAGGCTGGGCGTTCAGATTGATTGGCACTGCAGTATCGGAACATACATCACAGAGGGCTTTTATTCGCCTGCCAGACAGAGGCACGGTCCACAACCTCCTCCTGGCTGTCTCGATTCCTGTGCAGATGTGCTTGAAGATTGGTAGAATGTCCCTGGCTCACAATTTCCTTACCTGAGTGATTTCTCTGTGAGTAAGCCTTGGTCAGACTGGAAATAGGTCATAAGTGAAAGAGAGAATTGGAGCAGGAAGAGTAAGGGGTTGTCGGGTTTGAGAGTAAGGCTCCATTTCATTTTACCACAAGCAAAAATAATCTCTTGGCTGGCAAAGACGTGCAGGGCTTCACCCAAAGCCCATTAAAACATGTCAACTGTGTCATTGATTTTAGTTCAGTCCACCATTGATTGGCGTCTAAGCCCAGTCAGGCCACATTTGCATAGCTACGTCCCATAAGCGGCTAATTGGTAGTGCGCCAGCAATCATGGCTGAATGATGAGAACGAACAGTCTGGGTTGATGTGAGGCAATTGTGGTTTGTTTGCAGCAAAAGGGGTATCCATGTCAAATAAAATATTGCTGGTGTGCTGCCCATGGTTTTTGCTTATATAAGTCACACGTTTATTGCCTTGTCTAATTGTATAATCGAGATTCAGCACAACACTCTGTCTCGAAGTCCAAATTTAGGTTTGTAGGGAAACGCGGCCGTGCATATCGTGGCTCACATTGGTTTGGCAGAGCGAACAAACATGTTCTCTCTAATAAAATCAGGGAACGCAAGATAGAGGGGAGAAAAGAGCGAGCAAATAAATAAAGTGGAGTTCAACAGTCTGAGCACTGGTGAAAATGCTGTTATTCATTATGATTATGCATCGTAAATATGTAAAGGAGGATAATATGCAGTAAGTTTGTAATTGTAACAAAATAAACTCTGAAATGATCAGGACCTAATTAATATATTTTATTACGCTTTCTTTTAATAATACTTGTCTTCAGCAAAGATGCATTAAATCAAAAGTGACAATAGAAATATTTATTGCAGAAGACAAATAAATCTTGTTCTTTTGAACTTTCTATTCATCAGAAAATCTTGTATCACAGTTACCACAAAAATTTTAAGAAGCACAACCATTAGCAACATTGATAATAATACACTGCAAAAAAATGTAGATTGTTTTGTCTTGTTTCCAGACAAAATATCCAAACATTCTTAAATCAAGGATTTTCTAGACAAGAAAAAATATTGTCTTTTTTTCAGAAATAAAACAAGTCAAAACTGTTTTCTGTTTACTGCATTATGGGGATTCTCCTGCCTTTGAGTGTACATCGGTAGTACACTCATTTTTGCGGTGCACTGTGGGATTGAATGAGTGCACTCGAGAACGTCCAGTATGGTTTCGGACACCATTTAAAATGTGCACTTGCATTTGAGGGTATAGGGGGCGATTTCGGATACAGCCTTTCTTTGAAAACAAGACAATAATTTTACTTGTCTAGAAAATCATTCTTAATTTCAGAATTCTTTTATATTTTGGCTGGAAAAAAAGACAAAGTTTCTTCGTTTTATTTAACATTATTTCTGCTTTAAAGGTTTCGAGATTGGAGTGACATTTTTAAATGTGGCCTCAGACTTTTGCATAATAAAAGGATATTTTCAGAAGCACGGCTGAATCAAAATGTTTAAACCAATCCTACTAATGAGCTTCAGTTTTGAATTTGAATGTAAATCTGAGCTATTCTAATTGTGTTTAAAGACACGGTGGTCAGTTGCTATGCAATATATTCATTTAAAGGTGGAAATGGATGTCCTGCAGTGTAAGAAACAAGGCATGCACAAGCCAAGCCACTATTGCGTAATGGTGCAGGCAAGAACGAATGTAGGCATTTATGAAAGAATTCAGTAATTTCTGCTGTGGTTTGAGCTTTTTCCTTTTACAGGATTTTTAGGGCACAAATAACTGAAAGCGGCTGGCAATACAATTTCCAGGAGTCTCTTAGCAAGTACATTTGACCTCAGCCTCTCAAAGAAGCAGGACAGAGAATGCAGAATAAGAATAGATAAAGAAGACCATAGTCACAGTGCTCTTCTTCTTGCACATCTGGATCTGAGCTGGATAAAACCAGGTACCTAGAGAACCGGCCCTGCCAGGTAAGGGGGGCTTGTTGAGGAAAGAGAAGAGATTTACCATGAGCTGGGGAAATAAACCTGTATCAAAATGTAATGGGCCAGGTTGTAAAAGCGTTAAATTTTGCTCAACATAGCCGGAGGGTACCTTAGCCGACCCAGAAATGACTACATGCAGCCACGCCGAGTTAACAAACTCAATGAGCATTCATACACACCGTAATCACAACCGTGTGGGTTTCTTAGTCACCGCTCAAACACCGTGCCACATGTATCTCTCGCTCTGACCGTGCTCCAGTTTTACACAATGGGCAACTGTTGGACACTCCACGTATCCACGTGTCATTGTTTAGCTCATTAAAGTGTTGCTTGCTCGAGCATTTGTGCGTGTCTCCATCTGTAGGTGTGATTGAAAACGCTTGTAGTCAGATTTTCCAGATTATGACATCTTCTCAGACACCCCCCATGATATAGCTCAGAAAGCATTGCACTACATTTATTGGGCATTGTGATTTTTGAGTCTGTTTTCTACATATTTTATGATTTTTCTGCTGTGTGTTAAAACAAAACGGGCAAAAGAGCTAATGTGTTTTGTAATTACACACTTGAAGTGCAATCTATGCACACTTGACACTACATATTTTATAAATGTGGAAATAAATGCAGAAATGTCTTTTAAATCATTTGTATTCCCTTTACTTTTAAACATATAACATATATGTTTGAGAAACAACACCCATCATAGACTTTTTGAAAAAAAGTACCCTAAAAAAAGATCTAAAAATGTTTTGAATGCAAAGAAAAACTTGCGATGGAGCAGCAATGGTTCTCACCTCAAGTCTTTGTTAGAGGTTAAATTCAAATCAAATGCTGCCATAATGTATGTAATGCTTCTTAATATGATATCTACTTTATAAATATTTTGAAAAGTATGTAATTTAAATTTTTAAATGTATGCATTTTAAATTACTCAAACCATACATGGAAATGGAGTTTTGTGGTTATTGTCATGTTGTTGCTGCGGTGACGTCGCGGTCTCGCTTCTCAAAGGTGAACAAGGGACTCGAAGGCAGAAGGTTCAATCACTACATGAACATTTATTCCAGGACAAAAAGACATGAAGGCTGAGGAACACGCAAAACCAATGCAGACGGTTATACAAGCAGACATGAAACGTTAACGACAGACAACTTGGCATTGAACAAAACACGGTTTAAATACAAGATACAATCAAGGGATGAAGGGGAACACCTGGAATGAACAAGGGATGACACAATGATACAAAAGGTAAACAAAAGCAGGAGCACATGGCACATGAAAACAAACATAGAATGCAAAATGTTCACATAAAGAAACGCCTACGGCGTTACAGTTATCTAGTGGAAAAGTTTTAAATAAAATAAAATAAAATTTTACTGAAAGCTATTTTTTGACACATCAGGATTCATTTGGAACATTTTTTTTCCTTCCAGATTTTATCTTTGATTTCCTACCATTTGTAGTGACCCCACATGTTTAGTAAAATATATATTTAATATAAAATACTAACATTTTAATTTTTACATTTTATGTTTTTTAATTGAAGTTGGAAATGTCATTTTCAGGTCTATGATCAAAAAGTGGAACTGACAGTTAACAAGCTAAAGGTACATATTAGTACTTTAAAAGTATATCTACAGTACATAGTAGCGTTTGAAACGAGTGACAGTTTACTTGACCTGTTTTTATGTTTTCAATTTTTGTATTTTTGAAAAACAGCTCTTACTGAATTGCCCAAAATTTTTTGAGGTTAGTGGCTTAAAAACACATTTAGAGATGTGTGGAAGTAGCAAGTAAACAGATAATGTTCTGTTTTTATTTAGTTTCTGAAATGTACTTATGGTTTCCCAGAAAGACTATTTATACTATAATCTATTTATAGTATTTTTAATTGGTGTATTTCCCCTAGCCGCCCGCTGACTGACACTGCTGTGCAATTATTTGACTGATTTTTTTTTTTTTTTTACCTTGGCCTATTTCTGTGGTATCAACTAGATAACCCACCCCTAAATAGCAAGCAAAAACACAAAAAGGAACTTTATATGTCAGTTGCCCTCACAGTATAATTGGGTGGTTCTTGGCCATTATAAGCAGCAACGAGGAACAGATTTTATGCTACAGTTCGAAACTGTCTATTTAAGACTACTGATCTTACATTAAAGACTTATTTTTGTTACTTTGATGTATATCCTTCATGTTTCCTAAATACTCACAAACATGTATCTTAGGCCATGAGATGCTTCATTACTTTGATTTAAGAGATTCCCTCTATAGTTGTCTCCAAACAAAACCATTATGCCAGCCTACACCAAGCAATGAGGTCACTCAAACTGACCAGCCTGTTTTATGAGTGCTGAAAGATACTCTAACGGCAAGGTTATGACTTCATACTCTACACTTTTCCAGTTCAATCCTTCTTCACCGGGCCTGCCAGGATGTGTCAGAACATTTGTGCCACCGCACTCGTAAAGATCATGTTTACCGCAACACTCCACACAAGTGAGCGTACAGTTCATTAATTATACGAACACACATGCCCGCCGCTTAAGCATTCGCAGTAAAAATGGAAAACACAAAAATAACAAACCAGTGAAATATTTCGAGTCAAACGGCAAAGGGCTGGCTGTGTTTGGTGAGCAGCGGTCGCGAGATCATTGCCGAGAGGTCGGATTGAAGATTTATAGCCGCTCTGTTTCTCAGTCACACCCATTAAGCTGGTACAATGCATGCTGCAGCATTTATGGAGGAAAAGAAAGCTTAACACAAACACTATTCCTGCCACAAGGTGACAAACACCATGTAGTATTATCAGAATTATTATTACTACTATTTGTCATCTTTCCTAGCCTTACGGTCCGTCTCATCTATAGGAGAAAAACTGAATTTAAAGTCAGAGATAGAAAAAACAGCTCTATATGCGTTAGGTTTGCCTACCTGTAAATCATCTGTCAAGATTCATACTTATCAACAGTGTTTCCAGCATAAAAATGTATTAGGTTTTTGCACAGCAAAAGCATTCCACAACGATGTCGTTTCTATGAATTATAAAGCATACCAATTTAAAGTGCTTTATTTTCCTATGTGCCTAGCGTGCTGATTTAAAGCGCTCGTTTTTTGCGTCCCTTTATGTGAGATTACTTTCCTAGTGTTTTAATCTTTTATGGGCCCATTTCTGCAAAGAGCTGTACATAATATCCACTCTCTCACCTGGAATTACAAATGATTAAACCTTTGGCCAGGCGCTTACCCCTGCTAGTGTTGTTGCACATAAACTTGGATGGAGTGTGTGTTTTGTGTTTGTTTTACCATATCTTCAACACCCTGGGTTTTCCTGAAAACAGATAGGAGACAAAAGTGCTTTTTGTAAGCGAGCACTAAAGACTTTTCCCTCCGTTGACGGTGCAGGCTGCAGCGAGGCACTATCACCAGAGATAATCGGGGAGGGAGGGTGACTATCATCGCCAGCGTTCCAGCTCTTTCCTCTTCCTTTCCCTTTTCAGGATATCAGCCCAGTTCCCCCTGGCTGAACTACACAGGACTCGGCGTGACGAGGCCCGAAGTCGATCCCGCCGCTGGATAACGCGGTCAGATCTCCAGTGTTGACAGGAGTCAACAAAAGGGCATTTCTTTCCACAGCACCTCCGACAATTATTGTTTTTGCAATGACGACTGTTGTTAAAGCGCAAGCAGAGAAAGCGCACCTTTGAAGTGCTCGCAGGTGACGAGTATAATCTACCTGCTGATGGAAGAGATTGAGGAGAGGGGAAGATAAGTTCTGGGAGAGCCCCCAGACCGGCTGATAACACACTCCACTGTATGTTTTCTGGTGTTGCCATGCACTTACATCTTTGATCCGCTGTGGTCTGTGTCTATGCTCGAAGGCCATTCATCTATGTTGTCTCTGATGTTTACCCTGTTGCCATTGCTGCCAATGTTGTTGTTGTGGCCCTGCATTTTAAGAGCTCTGTAATGAGAAGGAGGGAATGCTTTGTGAGATTTTTCAGAGATTGCCAGTCCTGGCATGAATCACTGCAGCATTTCACACTGATTCATAGAATCCAGGCCCTATTATGAGGGAGGTGATGTCTTTGATTTCTAATATGGGGATAATTATAAGTAAGCAGAATGCTAAGTCAAATACCAATGGGACAAGGTTGCCACACTGGTAGATATTGTAACTAAACCATCTGGTCATGCACATTGTTAGTGTTTTTGTTTTTTTCAAAGCAGCATATCATACAGAGAAATTCTCAATGAGATCAACGAAAACGCTAATGAACTATTTCGCCATAATTCCATTCAACGGGCATTGAAGCGTGCGAGACGTGAATTTAAATAGAATTTATTTACAGAGGCTTATGATGTCACACTCGTCCGTGTGTGAAGACGCTGCGCAGCGCATAAATGTTCCGAAGTGAACATTAACGGATTCCCCCTGCCCAGGGAGTAGGGAGCAATGAACACTGTCACTGTGTAGGGACCATGTCGACAGGAACACAATTCATGCTCTTCTAACGAGCTGATTATCGGAATCCGGTGTGTTAACTACGAGAGACATGCAAAATATGCAGAGTGGGGTACACGAGGACTGGAAAAGCCCCCATACTCGCGAGCTTACTTTTTTTGCACGCTGAGACAGCATGATTTTTGCGTGCGCGACACTGCGCGCTGCGTCGTCTTCAGACAGCAGGTGTCAGCATTAAGGCGCAATACTGCCACCTGGGAGATCAACCAGGCACTAGCGCTGGATAATTTACGTGTCATGTTATCATAAGAGTCATGTCAATTTTAAATATCATGGTTATCGGCAAAACCGGTTTATCAAGTACCGCCGCTCCCTATACGCAGTGTACGCATTAGTAGGCTTTTATTGTCAGTAATAATTTCACCACCACCACCAACTCATCTTAATATTCCAGTTTCCATGACTTGTATTCTATAAAAACAACGAGGTAATATTTGGTAGGCCTATATGCTTTAATTATCGTTTCATTGAATAACACTGTAAAAATAGATAATCCAGATGCATTACATTAATTATATTGTCATGTGACCTCAATCGTATGCATCTTTGAATATTATGAATTCGAACGTACTCTTTTCACCTTTTTGCACCTAGTCTTTGTGCACAATGTTATCAGCTGCTTTGTGTCTACTATATAGTAGGAAAGCATTTGGATACAGCCTCCTTCTTTCCACTGCTGATTTAACAAACAATATTTTCATAATGTTTCGAAAGAATAGCCTGACAGTATTTACAGCCTTTGGCGAAATCAACTTACAAATGACTTATTTATAGTCTCTGCATATTAAATTGCAAGGAAAAAGTATTGTAATATCACAAAAAATTACACACTTCAGCTTTAATAAAAAGAGCCTAGTGTCTTCATTAGCCTGTTCTTTCAGATGTGCTTCTGGGATCATAACACTCAGCAGATGTACTCTGCTCATTTCTCCATTATACGGTCCAGCCCTCTGTTTGGTCTGACTTCTTATCAGTCTGAACCACCATCAGTCCTCTCAAGAAAAACACAACTCCTTTTCTCCTTAATTTAGATGTTTTCCAGACAACCTTGTAATACCGTAGCACTAAATGCCTCTACCTCACCCAAAACCTCGATTTATTTAGACCAGCCGGTGACAGACCAGTGCAATCAAGCTGTTCAGCATGATTTAAACCACGAGATAATGAAAAATAATGCATTTGTTAACCAGACACCCCAATAAACTACCTGGTCTCATGGCATTAACCTACCGTGGTGCACTTTTTAGTGAGCCACGAAATACGTACCAATAAGTACATCACTGCAGTTTCTATAAGAAATGAACACTAGAGGCAGTAAAACTCAGACACCTTTTATTCCTTTTCACACAGATTTACAGAGTTTCAATTAATAAAGGCAATAATTTTCGCACAATTACTTAAAGAACTGCATGTTATGACTTCAAAACAATATTAATATGCTGAGATATGCATCACATATATCCAGCTTCATATCTATTAATTTTCAAAGACGGTAGGTTTGTTTGGTAGCTCACAGAGTACAGAGATGTCCTTGAGAGGTGAAGAGCTCTGGTTTGAATCCTGTGTAACTACGGTTCAACAAAACAGTTCAGATCTGTGTAAAAGTTAAAATGACACGATTGCATCAATAAATAGCTTCTGATATCAGTTTAGCATTTGTTAACACTAATGGGTAGGTTTAGGGTTGGATTTGGTGTAGGGCATATTTTCAAAATGGTAACTTTTAGCAACAGTATTTGGATTTTGAACCGTCGCAATATGTAACTTAAACAACATAATAAAAACAGCAGTACTTACCTATGTCAACGTAATAAAAACATGCCAGGGTCACGTATTGATCCTGTGCTTTAGCACCACTCAGTGGTTATTTCTCTTTGAAACTGCGGCAAAACGTAAGGTACATAAAATGCTGTTGCACAAAAAGTGCACAGAGGTACATATTTTTTATGAGACCAGGTTGCCAATAAATGTATCGATGCCATTCACTACTTTGTGAATTCATGTTTGTTGAATACAAAAGGCTATTTATACAAATCTAACTTGTGCAAAAAAAAAGAAAAAGAAAAGTGTAATTTGGCTACAGAAGCTATATCTGCTGTTGATGTTGCATACCATCATCTCTGCCATAAATATTACGTTCGTTAAGGTATTTGAAGTTTTAATAGCACAAATATATTAAGTCACTATGTAAAGTTATGACTTTAAGATCTGGCTCTTAAAAATGATGATCATAATGATTTTAAATCCATTTTATTTTGCCTACATAAACATATGGTAGAGAGAATAATCTTGTTCTAAGCTAGTGTCGGCCTCTTTAATCAACAGACCATATGAAGTGTAATTTCTCAACCTGGTTTCCTTTGCAGTCAACTGAAAACTAGTAAATGGATTCATTTTTTTCCGACACATTTTGCAAATATTATGACAAGCGCGCAATGTTCCACCTTTAATTCCCAAAAATATTCAGTAATCGGCTTTCGCAGAGATAAAAATTGGTTTGAGTTTCATGTTTGATTACGTGCCAAATGTACATTTCACTCTGGCATCCGCAGAAATAATACGCCAATTATTTTTCCCACTCAGGAATCTCGGTAGTTATTCCAGCCCTGGAATAGGAATCTCTGAGAAATGTAGCCACACAGGAAGAAATGTTTCACGTCATATAAACTTCAGAAACATGTTATATTTTAACTTGATCAATCTCAGGAAAAGACTAAATGTTTAGAGGGGCCGCATTCCATAAAGTTCTCGAAAAACCATTGAGGAACGATTATAGTCATAACAGCTTTCCGGTTTTTCTAGCTGAGAAATGTTTCTGGTAATAAGCAATTCCTTAATAGCCGAGACTATTGCAGCCAGCAAAATAGCTTGCATTCTTTGAGTTACGCCAGTCAATTATGCTTTATGTTTCAAGTAGTTAATTAAATCCAGTCTGTGTCCTCATTTAATCTGACAGATGTAATGATATCATAGAATGTAATTCTCTTCATGAAGATCCAACAAAAATCTCTCAAACCATGCTCTTACGGGAATTCCTGATGAGTTTTTATGGCTTGATTAATTCTGATTGATTTATATATGTGTGTGACAAGCAATAACATATGCAATAAATCAAAAACAAAATTTATACAGCAGTGGTGGAATTACGCAAAACCAAAATAGCTTTGTCGAGCTCCTTAACAAACCGAGGCTCCATTCCAGAGTGGTGTGAGAGATTGATGACCAAGCTTCGCATGGGGGGTGTATGGTTGGGGGCTTCAGAATGCTCAGAATTATTGGGCTGCTGGGAAGGTGCTGAGGAAACAGATTGTGGCCTAATGGCAAACTCCATGAGTCCGTGGCCTATAAAAGGGCTGACATGTCACTTTTTTTCCACAGTGAGCTGTGTGAGGAGGAGTAGGGGGTTGGGAGAGATGACATCCTGGTCCCCGTGTGTCCCTCCTGCAGTCTAGATTACCGTTTCCACAGTCTTTATCTTCATTTCACTTCTGCTCATTGTGATTTAAGTGAAGCACTTTCAGCAGAACTGAGTTGCCTTAACAAAACAACTATGTGGTAAATGGCAAGTGTCTGGGCATGACAGCGAAAGTGTTCTAGACTGTGGCGCCCCATGAGGTTGTGATTTATCCCTGAGCAAACAATGTTAACGTCTGCCTGCGTGCCTCAAAAATATCTGCTTGGTTGCCAAATTAGATGTCATGACCTGGCCAAGATCATTATTATAGCCCACAAGGGGGCAGTGTGCTCAAAAATAGCCACTACAGATGCCACACAAACTTTTATTTTTTTGTCATGCTTTGGCTCAAATTACATAAAGAAACTCCCTAATTGCCTTTATAAATGCTTTATTAAAAATAAGCAAAGAAAAAGGCTTTTAGTACTGTTTTCAGAATTTATTTTTACATTTTAAATCAGTTCCTAAATTTGAATTAAAGTAGCAAGCAGGACTGAAATTCAAACGCAATTTTAAAGAAAAAAAAAACTGCAAGTTTAATGGATGTAAGAACAGACGTAGATAGATAGATAGATCGATCGATAGATAGAGAGATAGATAGATAGATAGATAGATTTAATGCAGTTATTTAATACAGTGTGTAAATCTGAAAGTGCACCGTCTCACAAAAGAAAGAGAGTTGACTCTGAATCATTGAAACGAGTCATTTTAAAACGAGTCCCAATGGGTTGGCATATTGCCCGCCCACTTGTTGGTCCTTTCACGTTCGGCTGAATAAAAATGCAAATTCATTCTTTGCCACTAGGTGTCTCTTTTGGAGCGGTAAAAACTCACAAACATTGCTTTAAATGACATGAACCAATAACCTGAGGGGTTTGGAAAAATTAATTGTTGAACGAATTGTTTGAGAGTCGTTGAACAAATGAAATAAAAAATAAATACATATTATAAGAAAATGAAAGTGTTTTTTTTTTGAATATACATGCATGTCAGCCTGTTGTTTGGGACTCCCGAAACCAAACCTTTCATAACCCATAATAGGGGCACTTTAAACTTGCAGCAAAATACAGCATTATAGCATGCTACTGTTTAAAATGTTTCATACTAAACAGTATCCAAGGTGTGTATTTTTACACACAAAAATTGCCTTTAAAAAATAAAGCTCCCAACAACATGACACTTTAGTTTATAACAAATCCATCCACATATAATGTCCATATTATGAGACTGGGATGAATAAAATTACAAGCAGTAGTGAAGTTAAAATATGCTTTAATCACAGAGTTAGATTGGATTTCTACAGTCTAAGCGTTCTTCTGAAATTCAAGCCTCGAATCACGAACATGGGCAAACAAATCACGGCCAGAGGATCACACACTAAGACAAATAAACGCTGTTTACAAAATAGCAATTTGATCCAAAGATATGTGGAGGATCCAAAAATGACAAAATCATGTCAGCTACTCTTTAAGTGAATTTATAGCGATGGCTTTCATTGCAAGTCATGCTGTATCATTATGTGGTTAGTGGTTACATTTATGCCTCCGAGCAACTGCGCCAACCCCATTTTGTTTAAACAAAAGCCTAATTTTCTCAGAATCTGCAGCTCTAGACCTGCTGCTTCCCTGAGATGAGCAACAGGAGAGGCCAGAGTTTAGGGGAGCAAAGCCTGAACAATGAAAGTGTTTCCTACTGAGGGCCCTTAACATAAGCCACATTTCTTTATCCATTCATCTTCGCTATGGCCAGTTCAGCACCTCCTGATTTTGGGATGAGGATCTTGGCAGGGCTGTACAAAACAACAGCCTTAGGGTAAACCTGAATGACATGTTTTTCATATAACTATTGAAACCTTTTTGGTCTCTCTCTGGCTATTTTTTTCTCCTCTCGTTTTTCTTTTCTTTTTTTTTTTTGTCCAACACTAATATCTCATCCTTGACAAGGTCCAGATGTTGCCTTTAGAGGTGCAAGAGTGAGATTCACTTTCTCTCTGCCTAATAAAATGTCTGATATCTTTTGACCAGGTCGGTGTGTCTCCATTGATCATTTATTGCTAAAGGTTTTCCACACCACGTTAAAAGAAAGCTATCCATGCGGGTGTGCTGTGTTATTTGCAGCACATCCAGTTACTGTATATGAGAGTATAATGGTCAGTGCACGTTCACATAAAACACAGCTGCTTAAATTAAGGTGTACAGTATTTGAAATGACATGCAGGATAACAACTGAATAGAGAGAAGAACGGAGAGAAATAGGTGAAATCTTTCTTCCCATTTGCACTGGCCTGTAGGCCTATTTCTTCCCTCCACAGTGTTTTTTGGCCGTGTGATCCATCACTCAAGTTATGTTACCTTCCTGCTATTTTCAAAAGACAATAGTTATCTCAGTCTGTATCAGAATGGGATCATTCTCAAAATGCCAAACCAAATATTACAGTTAGCCCTATATCTTTGTCATTTCTACCTGACTCACTCACTCCCTCACAAATAAATACATAGCGAGTTTGGGACCTTCAATAACATGCATATTTACAGTTATATAAAGGAATATCCCGCTTTTAGTTTGACGGAAACAAGAGGAGGTTTCATGTCAGGCGTGAACATATTCTAATGTCAAACAAACAGCTTTTACTGTCAAAGCTAGTTGAACTGTCACTTGCCCTTTTGGGCCAGTGCGACATTTTCAAATGAATATTTGACATATATTCGTCTTGTATGCCCCTTTTTATGGCTTGCAATTTAAGCGTTTGGTTTTTTGTTGTTTTCTATGTTGTTGGTGCCAATTCTACTCATTTGTTTCCTTGGAAGAATTATCTGGTTAATGTGGGTGAGGTTTTGCAAAGATGGTGATCATTGTGAAATCGTCATGTGTTAAAGTACATACCAGTAATGTTTTGCATTGTATGTCATAATTTTTCAGCAAAATTGCCTTTTTACAGGAATTTACAGGAATGCATTGCAGTTGAAATATAGCCAAGCTGAAATTGTGAAAAGGAGAAAATGATTCTTTAGGTGGCCAATTATACTTTGTAGGGGGAATATTGCGAGAGTGATTGAATTTTATAAATAATCAAACATACTATGGAGCATAATAGTACTTTTTGTTACTTACTCTGCCTGTTTAGTTTGCAGATTGTGTTGAATTATATATATATTTTCATATATAAACTAAAAACAAATAATAGGAAAACTCAATGTGAAATTCGGATTCAGGCGTGCAGCAATTTTTTGATTAGAGGAACTCATAAGTTAATGCATTAATTTTAAATCAACATTAGCAGAAGGCTACTGAAGAAGATAACCATTGCTCTTTTCTGGCTTAAAGGCCGTAAGCATTGTGCCATTCACGCCTATTAATTGCGTGAGGAAGCAGCATGCGTTTGTTTTTCATGCTTTTTTTCCCTTAACTCAAACCAGTCTATATCTGTTGCCAAAAAGTCTTTTTGTGGGGCTGGTTATTGCCCTTTGGACCCAAAGAGCTGGCACTTTTGGATACTGGAGGAAAGGAAATCAAATATGGTCCTCAAGAGCATCTTAAAAAAAAATTTATTGTCATTTTAGAGTGTGTGTTTTGCACTGCCAAATGTGTTTTGGCAAACCGTGTTCCTGCAACACTGTTTGGCAGTAAAATGTGTAAAAGAATCATCTTTGGGCTGTTGCACTAGGCAAGAGTTGTAGAGGAGAGAATATCGACTGCTTGAATTCCTACATAACAACAGTAAACAAATAAAGCAGCACCCCGAGCAGCTTCTATTCTTAGCTATTTTTAATTGTGAACAATTTCAAAGAGCCCCGCAGATTAAAAGCCTGTTACTAAATGTATGCTTGTTAAATAAGCAGCCAAAAATGCATCCAATAGGAACGCTTGGATTTATCAGAAGCTGAAATTGCATCCAGTCTCACTTGAAAACTTCCTATTAGATGGATTTAATGCTGGCCTCATGCAGAGGGGCTTCTGGGAAAGCTCAGCAGGTGTGGTGCTGATTATAATCTGACACCCCAGTTTTGGATAACAAGAGTACCATACACCACTATAGCCGTTTTTCCTAACAACACGCTGCGAGTACTCCTTTACTTTCCATATACTTTGACTTTCTGCTGTTGTTCTCGACAGGTGGTACTGAATGAAGGTATTTAATGTAGTTTTAGTCACAGATGTCAGGCGACTTGTTTGTGATTCTGTTGTTGATTATTTTTTTTTGCCAGTTTGTAGTTTCACATTCGCAAGTATAATAACCTTTATCAAAAGTGAAAAAGATTAGATTAGATATTTAACCGCCCCTACCGCACCAGCTGTTGATTATCTTCCAGTTGTCAATCTTTGGATAAGATGGTGTAGTAACACCCACTCTGGAAACATGGTAGCAGGCTTTCATTCACAATGTAGTTTTCTTCACTTTGAAATCTTGAAAAGGGTAAAACAAGATGGATATCTCATCAAGCCTCTATGGGAATGCAGTGAGCTTTCTGTAGTCCGATGTCCTGGTGTTTCAGACTCCCACGTCACGTTGTATTTCCACTGAAATACTGTTTACAAATATCAGCAAACAAGATTTTATCCGGCTCCCCACCCCCATTGGATCCATCAATAATAAAGTGGGTAGAATGGCCCTAAAATTGGCTTTATCTTTAACACAGACCAGATGAATGAGGTGAAACGCTGCAAGTGGTTCAGTCTGATGGCTTTGGGACTCGTGATAAAGCCTGCCGTTTGAAGAAAAGCTCAAATCAAATCCGTTCGTCTTATCTGCAGTTTTCATTGCCTCTTTGATCAGACTAAAGCAGCAGTGGGACATGGGGATGAATGCAAAGGTCTTCTCCACAGGACCGATATGTTGAACCCAGATGCACTGAAGAGCACTCGCCTGGTCCTAAACCACACTAGGTACACTGGCATCCCCCTCTCTCGAACCTGATCTTCACATCTGAAAGTAATTCTAGGTCTGTGTGTGGGGGCTGCCGGATTCCAGCAGGACCCCCTCACCGGCAGAAAGGAGGGAGGTAAAGCGTTGGGAAAAACAGGGATGGCAATTAAACAATCGCTGGCCTTTTGATGGAATTCCCGACGGAGTTAGTCAAAGCAGGATTAATCACGAGACTGATCCTGGTTATCCCACCACATATCTTTTTTTACAAGCTTGTGCCATTTCCTCATTATTATTATCCTGGGAAAGGAATGGTCATGAAAACGGAAACACTATGAAGGTATAAATGAGTTTTTAACATCCCCATGTGTTAAAACTGAAGGCATTCCATTTGGATTATGATTCAATAAACTGACCTGAAATTACTGTGCAAAGCATCTTAATTAATATCTTGAAATGAAATTAAGTACAAAATGTAGTATTAAGAACCTCAACAGGAAAACTTGCATCTTAGCCTCCTCAGTTATCAGCTCATGTCAAGCATTGCATTACAACTAGCAATTTAGTTTACATTCAACCCAGGCAACTGGATAATTACATGGATTTATATTCAAAATGACTACTTTCTCTTTGTAAGATCAAGATAAATGCATTTTCTCTCTCTATGTCACACAAATTTTTTCTAACCGTTCATTTGAACATATAATTTGACTCTTAACAGTTCCCTACTTAATGTACTGTAACTTAATCGCAATCTTATAAAGTTGGACAAAGTTTCCTGCTCTTCAAATGCAGCATTATTTATAAACCCGTTAAGATGGCGTGTGTATAATTGTTAGATGTGTTTTCGGTAACACACAGACAGACACATATGGCTGTGATCACGTGTGTGTGTGTGTGTGTTTCCTCCATGGCCTTATGAGTCAGACAACAGCATTGATGTTTTATGGTACAGCTCACCCAGCCTTGGCAGGAGTAGAGACAGAGTGATACGCAGGATGAATGTTTTACATCATGTGCTTTACGGCCTCATTTGGAGACAACAGCTTGTACCGTGACCTCAAGACAAACACCACTCCAGAGGCACCCCATCTTTAGACAGAGGGAGGGAGAAAACATTTGAGAGAGAAGAAAAGGAGGAGGCCCCAATAACAGAACGTCACACCTGGAGCTGAGACACCCGACAGTAGCCTCCGCTTCCCCTGTCGGCAAGTTAGAAGTTCTCTCAGACGTCTGCTGTAACTTGAAGCAGGTGGTGAGATGCAGTAGCCCAGTTACGGGACTCCTCACTTTCATGGAAAGGGACGGTTTCGTTTGATAAAAGGGGTTGAAGATTAAAGCGACCTGAATGGAGATCCTCCAATGGCAGGCCTTGATTTATGATGCTAGCAGGCGGAGGTGGCAGCATGACAAATAACCTGCGGAGGAATTGGAATGTCATTTCTCTTCTCGAGTTTGGATACATTCGAAATAAGACTCTATGCTCTCAGATGTAGGACTGTGGTGATAAGGTCTGGCAGACACCATTGCTGTAAAGTTGACCTATTCAGCTCGTATTCTGATCTTCATTAACAAGGAACCTGTGTGCGTGCATGTGTGGATTTGCAAGGGTGTTAAAGATAGAACAAAGCTTGATCGAGATCCAGCAAGTCTTTCCAGATAGCCCCCGCTTCCAGGGTTGAGGCGCAGTTGGGGCCAAGACTATTGCAGGTGCTCCATACTCGATCCCACCCAACATCACATGTTCAATATCAGTCCAGTCAGTCAAGTGTTTATCTTAAAGCCCACTTGACACGTTGCATTAGAATCAGCTGAACTGTCCACATGCATTTCTCATCAATCCCTACAGCCCTAGAATTCGGTACAAGGTCCCATTTGATGATTTGATTTACTTCAGTATCACTCAAAAAGTTTGTCTCCAATGTTTGAATCGGCTCCTTGAGAGTGTGTATTAGGGGCCCCTAACTCCAGGGAGTGGGTTACAGCAAGACATCTGGCAGGTTGTGCCAGTTACATTCTTTCCAATCTGATAGAGGCTCTTATCGGTCTGAGATGGAGGTGCTGAGTAGAGATGCGTGTTGGGCTTTACAGTAACATCAACACATTCCTGCTCACATTCCTCACGGCCAGTGAAAACACTGCCGGTGCGATAACAGAAAGGGCAATCAAAACAGCGATAAATCGTGCCGGATATAAAGAGCAGCTAACCAAAACGTAAAGGCTTCAAACAAATACTTTCCCTGGCAGCGCTAAATGCCTGTAATACCCTCGACTGGGGCCATTTCTGCTTCACTGACTGTGTTTTCTCGCTTCTTTGTCTCTGTTCCCTAGATCAACCCTGTGTTGCTTCCAAAACCCGGATGTAAACGAGAAGACAAGGGAGTACCTTACAACTAAATGACTGATAAAGGAACCATTAATGTGAGCATGCTTTACAGGACCATGTTGCGCTAGAGTAGTAATGTTGGGTTCCTAGAGCATCACTACTGAACTCTTTCTGATATCTTCCACATGGTCTCCATGCCCACTACTTTATTCTGAATTGATAACGAGACGATTTGTCATTGTTCAGTAATTGCATTTTCATTCTTCAGACATTTTTTTTTTCTGGATACAAAGTTCTATCAATCAACACGGAGGGGTCTTAATGGCAAGCAGCAGGACCATGCTGGGCCGAGCCACGGCAGTAATGGGAATCATTGAGAAGAGGTCCATGGAAGGAGAACGGAGGCTTATCATTGATCCGCCATCTTCCCTCCCGCGCCACTCCCACTTCAAAGCCACATAATGAGAATCACCTGTTCCAGCTAGCCAGGGAAGTCTTTAGTAAGGAGTGCAGATTGAGATATAAAGGAGAGGAAATGCAGAGAAGCAGGAGCTTTAAATGAGCTCAGTGGTGATCAAGAAGCTCGGTTTAGAAGTATATTGAGGATAATTTCATAATAGCACATGCATTAAATAGAATAAACATCATTCCTGACCTCTAGATGCATTTTGAAACACCTTCATAATAGTACTTCTTGTGATTTAAAATTACTACTTAAAGCTGTTTTTTTGGAGTAGGTTGCCTTCGGTAACCCAGCTAATATGATATAAAGTCAGAATCACGAGTTATCACAAGTTTATATCTCACAATTCTGAGAAAATTAGTCAGAATTGCGAGTTTGTATCATGCAATTCTGAGAAAAAGAGTCATAATTGTGAGATAGTAACCTTTTTTTTTTTTTCAGTGGTGAAAACGGGCTTCCATACACATACAGTATGTGATGCAATAAAACAGCAGTTTAAGTTTTAAAAGGTTTTCTGCATTTTTCTGCAAATTTTTAACAAAATGTCTGCAAGTCAAGCATGCTATACCATTCTGGAAGACACTTTAAAATTTACATTTGTACAATTGTATTTACATTTTAGTTAGGTAAAAAAAAATCTAACATTTAATTATGTTATTAAGGATGCAGTAATGTAACACATTTTAGGCAATGTTTCCTAACACTGGTCTTGAATCTTGTCAAAGTCATAGAAAGCCATCTGTATCCAGTCAGTATCTGACATCTTGCCACACAAGTTTCACACAAATGAAGGACCAACTATTTAGTTTCACAACTATTTAAAGTCTTGCATTGTTGAGAAACTAAATAAGTTGTTCATAATTAACCTCAATCATTAGATAATTATTCATCATGCCATTCTGCAGGAAGACTTTTTCCAATTTTAAGCACGCTGTCTTGCTGTGCAGCTGTCTTTGAATTTGTCACTGATTTATCCTTTACAGGATTTGGAGTGATGGTGGACCCCAGAAACAGTCATTGCCTCTGACTCTATTTTATGATTTTATGGGCAGTATCCCATTTACAGACCACACTCGCAGTGGTTGGGCCAAATGCAATTAACATGACTGTAACCTTGACCAGACTGTAACTCTAAATCACTGATGTCATCGTGTGGGGGATCCGGTATTATTAAAAATCTGAGATGTGATGGCCAGGAGCTCCTGAGCAGTTAAAGAGTCATATATTATTGTAGTTCTCTACTATTTAAAATTATTTGCCATTTTTAGAGTAGAGTAATGCTAAAGTTTAAATAGTTTTAATTGGTTTAATAAAAGTTGTATATGTTCGAAAAACTATAAATAGTGTGACTATGCTTCTTTATACGTAAATTGATCAGGATTTGTTTTTGTACAGTGCAGGTTAAATTGCATATCACTAACATTTGAATTGTGGATTTTGGGTATTGCTCAGCATTGCAAAGGGGAAATTCCACTTTAATATGTTGGATGTTTCCCTAAGTTGATTTTTAGGTTGCCTGTACAAGTTACTGGGGGTGTTTGCATTCATTCAGTCAGACCACTGTCTTGAAATAAAGGCTCTTTATTAACTGAAGCAATTATGGTAATGTTAGTCATATAATTATTCTCTGAGCAAACTTTCTGCCAGTCATGTATGCAGTAATGCAGTGGATCAAATCTATAGAGGTATCAGAACATGTCCAGTATACTTAAAGAAACATAAAACAATACAAATACAATTATTATGTTGAAAATGTTGAAAAACAAGGTGCAATAAAACATAGTAGATGGATTAAACAGGTGTCCAGAATGCAGTCCTAAAGTGCAAGTTAACCACAGGTAGCAGAGCTAGAAGCTAAGATGTGTCAGACAATAGGTGGAGCTGAGGATGGCGATAAAGTATGTTGCAGCCACTTAAGCCATTTTGCAGGCACTTAACTGAATGACATAAAAAGACAGTTTTATGTGTGTATATTGTTCTTAAAGGTGTCATGAACAGCTATGTGTCATGTGGTTGTATTGCTAGAATATCAACCTCTAGATGTCAGATTGCTTTTAATATAAGGAATTGCATAATTGAATTCCATTTCCATGCTGGTTTTGGTTTGTTAAGCTGGGCACATTGGAGTACCAATACAACATTGTAGTTTAGCAGATAGCCAGTTTTGCTTAAGAAGTAGGATTACTATGCCACTACTTGTGGGTATTCCTTGATAAACGTAGGAGGCTAATTGCTGTGGTTTGATGGCAGTTAGTTAATTTGAGAGTAGGTGGGCTAGTTTTACTCCTTGGCATGTGTGTTATAGCTATAGTCCTACACTGCATCATTGCCCCACCACACAGGCTAGCATTGTGGGTCTAGAGGAGAGCGCTTGGTAACATAGAGCCTTGCAACAGCAACTCCTGGAATCGTTTTCCATCCTGTATTTGGGGTCAAGATACAGCTGTGACTCTTTAGTATTAAATGACCATGGACTTGATACACTGCACTCGTCCAGTCAACACTTTGACCGGGACAGTGAACCACATCAGCTCCAGTCTGTCATAGATTTCACTCTTTTTTTTGGGAGCTTTTGCGCAAGTTCTGAGAAATGTTCGTAATTGTTTTTGTACATGACTGTTATCTAGACTAAGTCTTTTCCTCTCGTTAGAGTTTGCATGGGAGTGAAAAGATTTCTTCTTCTGGCCAGTCACATCCATCACTCAGAGCAATGCATCTGGGGATATCACGCTTATTATGGCCACTCTGCAGAAAAGATAGGATACTCTTATTTCAGGAACTAGTAAATGACAGCCAGGTTTTACACAAGGGGCTCTCGTCTCTGGGAGCTCCATATTCCTCTGTGGTTCTGCCATCAGTCTACTGAGAACCTGAGTGGAATTGGCAGTTCAAACAAGGAAAGTGCAATTTTGCGCTGGCCCGTCTTTTGACTTAGACAAAGTGACATGTGGAAATGTGTTTGTATGGCCTCTGTTTTTACTGTGACTATTTCCCTTTCTACATTGAAAAAAGGATCAAAGATCACTGGAAGCTGGAAGTTAGTGCCCATGCTCTGACACATTGAAGTGTGGTGCTGATAGTGCATGTTCAGATCTGGCTTGCAACATTTCCTGATCTTATTCCTCCTCTTTCCCTAGCATTCCCTGTCATCACTTTACTCGAGGCTAAATAGAAATGGCAGAAAGCTAGATAGATAGACCCAATGTAGGACATGCAGTTCATGGTTGTCATGTTTAAGATTGGCCCTTCAAACCTGAGCCTGTTTCCTAGCATCACTTGCCAATCCAAGTTAAACAAAACCAGTCCAAGAATTTTAAGATTATTTATTTTTATTATGAATCATCCTGATGGTTGACAGCGGTTATTTATACTCTCTTTGGATTAGTTGAAGCCTGGGATGGGCATGGTAAGGCAGGGAGGGCGTCCTCTCTCAAAGTGATGATACAAAGTGGTGATATAGTTTAAATCCAGCTATAACGCATTCTGACAAGTTGAGTCTGCCATTGATAATCACTTCCTTTACCTCACCGCCACATCCAGAATCCACACAAGCCCTCACTCGAGAAAGAAAAAGACGGAGGGGAGAGAGAGTAGGAAAGAAAGGGAAAGGCATTGCATCTGACCCAAGCAGTAGCAGCGCACAGCTTACTGCATATATTTAGTCAGGTGGAATAAATTAATGAAATCAGTCCTGTAGATCACACCAACAATAATCAAAAGCACATAGCCCATTCAGACCAATGAGGCTCCTTTTATAAGCCACACTTAAAGCACCCACCGCGAATTGGCACATTTAACTTCCTATGGAATCCTGTCAAATTCCTGTTTCCACATATGCCTTGCAACACTAGTGCCATTGTTAAAGTGCCGCATTCGGTGGTAATCGCTGTCGAAGTTTCCAAAGAAAGTTGCAAAAGCACTGCGATCCGCACACTGTATGCCGAAGAAGGCCAACTGATCTGGTTCAATCAGCCTCAAGCCTATTGCTTCAATGGCACACAATTGCGGTTTTATGGACTGGAGTCCTTCCCTACTCATTTTAGTTACCACACAGTGTTGTGTTTGCTCAGCTCAGCCTTTTTCTCTCATCTTTTTTCTCCTCCTTTGTACGTAGGAGCCGCTGTAAACATAATATCAGGCCAGAGCCTCGGTGCCCATGTCAGACTGCGGCCCGCTTGCTTGCTGAGGGATTGAGTTCCCACTGCCAGTTCAGCACTGAACATTGTTTTCTTTGGGCCCAGGCCACTCGAGGCATTTCCAGCCCATTCAAAGTAAACAGCAACACAGCTGCTAAACTCTCCTGTCAATGAAAAAGGGGTTGGCATTCGACCTCCACCTTCCACGGTTCTCCTAATAATACGTAGCATTTCTAATTTTCTCATGTTGACAAAAGTCTGAGTGAGAAAAGGAGGTCATTATTTAGCCTTGTTGAGTCTTTGTGTGACTTCACCCTCTCTGAACCGTGAGGCTTTCTTAACCAACCTCTCGCTGTTACCAACAGAGACCCCTTAGCCCTCAGTCCTGTTACCATTCTCTCATGGACAAAATTCACTTTTTCAAGTCGGGTTAATTAAAATGCCTTGCTGGGGATTTCAAACCTTGCTGTTTTTCAATAGCTTGTCCTGCACACCCCCGTTCCGCTCCCCCAAAACTTTGTTTCTTTGATTTAAATCCGTGAAACCCTCAAAAGGTCTACTTGTGTAGCATTTGGCTTCATTTCAGTTCCCTGGAAAACAAAACTAAACAAAACAAAACAAAACAAAAAAAAAAAGCCAATGGGGGAAACCATGTGGCCAGCCAAGTCAGAAAGTGACAGACTTATTAAATAAGATTTAATAATTAATAACAATTTCTGGTCAGACAGCATTTCATGAGAGAATCAAAAACAGACCGTCAGGCAATCACAGGGCTGTGAGAGATGGATGCTGGCCAGCACAGGGTCAGCTCTGTCAACCGCAGTCCCATGAAGACCGAAGGCTGCAGTGTCTACAGGCCTGGCTGTGATGTCTACAAATAGCTCTCCGATGGCCAATCGCTAACGGTTGCTCCTGGCTAAAAAGTACAAGTTCAGTCCAAAATTTCTTAAAGCCTCCCAAAAGAGAGTGTGATGAATGCTAGTAGGACGTCACTGTGTAAACAGCTCTTGAGCAGCAGACTGAAAGAGGCAGAGGTCAGTGCATGTGGCCTGCATATGCTGGACTCAATCAGGATGCTGATCTCAGAGGTTGGTGTTAATTACAGATTATTACTGAACCACAAATGTCGTCCGGGCAGGACCGTTTGGTCGGCGAGAATCTTAATAATGAGTGACAGCTTTGCTATATGTCTTAGACTGCCTATGAGGTCACAGTTGGAGATGTCAATGCAAAAACTTGATTTGTGTTTTTGTGGGGTGTTGTTTTTGGTTTCTTGTTTGATTAGATTAAAGCACGCTGAGATGAGCGAGAACATTAGACTCTCGCTAAGACCTCTACGCAAGTAACCTATAATCATCCCATCACAAAAAACCTTATTCCCTTGGATGGATATTGGTCTAGCCCCTGAGCGAGTCTCTGGGAACAGTCACGGGAGGAGTGTAAAGTTTATCAACTGCACTGAGAGACTTGCATCTGACCACACGAACATTAGTTCTCCATCTCCCTGTATGCAGATGAAATTCCGGTCGAAGGAAAAAACAAGGCAGAAGAGCCAACAGCTGGCCGCTCTTCTTAGTTCTTTTGAGCGTTCGGGTCCATGATAACTCCCTAGTAAATTGGATCATCAATCTTCCAGTCATACCGGTGGAAAAAGTCTTACATTGTAGCGTCAGGGTTAGCCCCACATATGGAACTGTTTATAGGCTAATCCTGATAGAGGCACAAGGAGCGGAAGGGCACCAGATAGATCCCACCTCCCACCCATCCAGTCCTCATCCCATTCTCTGAAAAAGATCAACCATATTAACCACTTCCACATTACAAAACCTTTCTGATTGTAGCACTGAGCCCATCTGATTGTGCACTTCCTACAACTGGAAAGAAAAGGCTTGGATGTTGTTGTTATCCTTGGAGTTTCTCCATCCAGTTTCATTCCCATTCTTCCTAGTGCGCACTGAATGGCATTACGTAGGACGCACATCATTTTAAAACATTCTTTTGCCTGCCAGCCGTGAGTAATTGAAAAGGAGCGAGTGGGAAATTCTGAAGGAATGCTTGCGTCCC
The DNA here is from genome assembly GCA_032359235.1 of Enteromius mattozi. Taxonomy (NCBI): domain Eukaryota; kingdom Metazoa; phylum Chordata; class Actinopteri; order Cypriniformes; family Cyprinidae; genus Enteromius; species Enteromius mattozi. The sequence continues at coordinate 5,185,805 of JAUMHE010000016.1, forward strand.
AGGGTTCAACATCAAATGTTGCAAATTCTGACATCAGAGCCAGGTCAAAGATCAACTCCGTTTAAAAAAACACCTCAGGTTTGGCATAACCAATGATGTCTGCAGGGCTCGAGCAGTTCCCATGGAATGCGAGCTTGTAGAATTACAAACAAATCATTCTGCAAGGCAACATCTGGCCATAGTTTCCCCATGTGTTTGTTTGCTAAAACTGAAGGACAGGAATCAAAAATAGCGTGTACCATTCTGTGGATTAGCACACAACCTGAACTGAGCCTTTCTGGGTGCCTGCAACTCACGGGGCCCAAGCCCTGACAGCGTGTGTGTCCGAGGGACCCAAGGCTGTTGTTCCTGGCAGGCCTCTGTCACAACTCTCCACCTCCCGATACTCTCCCCTCTCCGCCTCCTGCCCGCCCCTGTTCGTACAAACTAGGACAATGTGCATCTAATTAGCAGTTCTATGTGGCAGCAGCAGCTGAGGTCTTGCTGCCTCATGGGCACACACAGAGTTGGCTCTAGAGACTCGCACACAGGAAGCTCGGGCCTCTGGTTGAAGTGGCCACTGTGCAGACAGCAGGATGCTACAGAGGGAGGCTGTCTTTCCAATTATCACTCAGCAGCAGTTCACAGAGGTGCCAGACAACAATGCAAACTGATGCCTGAGAGAAATAAGCAACTTCCCATCCCCTTGTGGGAAATAATGTGGGTTAACAGCCGTTGGCTGGGATACAAGCAGGACAAAAGTGGAAATCTATGAGCCATAAAGTACATTTTGCTGTGGAATTAAATGTTTGACTGTTTTTCTCAGTTCTGTGTTAGCTAAAGAGAGGAAATTTCCACCCAGGAAGATGAGAAATCCTTCCCCACTCTTCTCGGTTACAAAGCTACAGAGCAGAACGACAATGTAAAATGCATGCAAACTGACAAAGAAAGGGAATATATGGAGTGAGGGAAAATCCATACGAGACAAACCAAGCCCCTTCCCCCTCGCGGCAAACGGATAGGCTGAGAGATTTACGTAATTGCTGAAAAGTTTGGATTTCTTTTTATGTTCAAGTGTTCCATTTAAAAGCAGTCTCATGTCTCATGGTATGCTAATGGCTTTTTTCCTCAGACAGGTCTTTGGCTAGCCCTTTCCCTTCCCTGCCAGAAGTGCTGGTCTACACCATCCATGCCAAGTTTTTCCATAATCTGGCCACTTGCTTTCCATTGGGTGCAATACATAAAATGGAAAGGTCAGTTTAATGTCAACTGTCCAGCCTTAACTCACAAAACTTGTATCATTTTACAAATAAGATCCTTTGTTTTGACATTTATAGTGCATATTTCATTGCTGTGTGTAGTTCAATGAAACCGTAGGTCAATTCAATTTGATGACTAACCTTTTAACGTATTTCAGCTTTTTTTTCAGAACAGCCAAGTTATGATTAAAAGATAAGTCACAATGTATTTTCTTGTTCAATTTGTCTTATTTGTAATGTCATGTGCTCGGTTTTTAAACACATTATGACTGTATATGTTTTTCAGAAAATCTTCAGCCTAAGGGCAGCTGTTATTTTTCTCAGCCTCTCAAAGCGCACAAGCATCCTGTCTGCAGTCCAGTTCTTTGAGCACTGCAAGGAAAATGACACTCTCCCTTAATAAAGACATACATTTGAGTGTCTAAGACAGAATCGCTTCTGCTGCCGTATAGCCTGATCGTGCTTAAGTGTGCAACATGGCTGTTTGAGGGTCATTCTGTGGGTAAGAGTTTTTCACATGAAAGTCTGACCTTTGAGAAGTTGATAGACAGCCCGGACACATGTAGAGTATTGCTTTCCCTATCACGCTCATTCTCCACAGCGTTCCACAGGTGGAAGCTCTCTGGACATTCCTCACTCCTGACGTGAACAAGCGAATAGAATAAAGCAGTCTGTAAATCTGGCACATCACCCTTATTGACACAAATCACAGATTTATGGACTCGCGGCCATGTGTGTGTGCATTAAAGGAAGTGTAAAGCACATGTTTTGCAGCTTAACTTCACGCACGTACCTGCAGCCTTCCAGCAGACGCTTAATGCACCTCACTTTGCTTTTCAGGAGGAATAACCTAAGTAAATGAATTTGGCATATGGGCGTTGATTCAATTGATTCAGTGTGTTAAACAAGGGTCAGAACACAGCGTTTAAACGTTTAAATTATTGAGTGAGTCTTTAACCTATCTAGACATCTGTTGATCTTACCTTTAGTCTATTATTAAAAGTAAATTGCTCAAACTATTTACTGCGTGCATATAAGGCCTGCAATCTGCATATTTCAGGTGAATATGCAAAGACAGTGTCTGAAATGAATAACAAATAGCTGAAAAAATGTTAACTCCATAACCATTCTAAACTTCTCAATATGTCGAAACCAGTGGTTTCTCAGTGAAGAAGGAATTTAAGTTTAGATGTAGTTTCTCACCAGACGGGGGCACTACGACAGCAAAATGTGGACCGAAAATTATGAAAAAAGAAAAAAACTCATGTCAAACTATTTCAAGAGTGACGTGACTCAAATTATATGCACAAAATAGATAAATTGCTTAAGATATTTTTGCAGTATCTGAATCACTGCATGACGTAGTTAAATATATTTGCCTTCATATATAGTGCATGGTACAGTATGACTAAACTTTATTAATAACTATACTTTCTCAGTTAAAACTGTTATTTATTGGTTGTGTATTTATTTATTTTATTATTTATTTATATTCTTAAACAGCCACATCTGTAATGACAGTGAAAACCTTTTCTTGCTGGTGAATATAAAGCTTGTTAAAATACAAAATCGTATCAGTCTTGTTTTATTGCGATTGATTTAAAAAAAACGTAGATGACGCACGTGCCTTTTCTTTTCGCACGGCGCTTTCTAATTCATAACTTCGTGTTCGTCCCTCAAAGTTACCGAGCGTTTAGAGCGGGCTGAGTTATTTGAAGCTGTCCCAACAACTTCTCGAGTAGAGACCCCAAATATCCCAGAATGACATCACGCAGATTAGCCAGTAGGAGTGTGGAGCGCAGAGTTTGGGGGCTGGAAATCCAATAGGTACGAGCTCCGCTGAAGTTTCTCAATCACTATCAATGAGGATTTGCATGCTGGACCCCCCCAAAAAAAAGCGCAACTGGTGAAGAATGAGACGGAATCGTTTTGGACTTTTTCAATGATTTTGCAGACGTCTTAAGGGATTTTTTTTCCTAGTTTGCGATGTGCTTTTCTAACTTTTGATGCGCATCTGTATGTTTCAGCGGTGTGGAGAGACAGATGCAACTTCGCGTTTGAATGAGCAAAGCTTTTTTTCTGAAGTTTTCAAAGTTGGAACTATTTCATGCTGGTATCGTAGCTCATTTTTAAGTTTTTTTCCACCCCTTGTCCAACCTGTATTTTTTACGCGCGGGATTTAATTGGCTGTGGAAAAGACGCGGATACATTGTTTTTTTGTATAGCCTACGTATTAGTTTATTTTGTTGTTTTTTTTTCTTTTGTTATTGGGCTGCTCTCAGCCTCAGAGGATTTATGATGCGGTGGGTGAAGTATTGGGGGACAGTGGCTGTGCTGTGCGGGCTGCTGTGCTCTGCTGTGAATGGATGCCCGCATAAGTGCAGTTGTTCGGGCTCACATGTGGATTGTCAGGGTCAAGGCTTCAAGACGGTGCCCAGGGGAATCCCGAGGAATGCCGAGAGACTGTAAGTACGCCTATTATCGCGTTATTTGAATGCCGATAATGTAATGACAGCGGCGCGTACTTCTGTTCACAGAAAGTGGCACGTCGCGATTGCATGTATTGTGAGCGGGAGATGCAATGGAAGTTTTATTTCTTCTACTTTTTACAGATATTGTTGGCTTGTAACATACAGTAGTGCCCATTACAAGTATTGAATGGTATTGCACACTAAAGTAGGCTGTTCATTTTCATAAACATGCTTTTAATAATAAAAAAAGTCGTTTTGAAGCTAAGTAAACCTATTTTGGATACCAGTGAAGCTGCATGCCTTTTTACCAAAGGTGTAAAAAATAAGTAAAAAAGCGCAGTTACAAGGATAAAAATTTCAATATCTATGTAGGTTATCTATTGCAACTGTGCTGAAAATAGAATGCTAATTCAAGAAGCGGAGCATTTGTTTTACTTTACAAAGTTATTATAGGAATTAAGCCATCACAGTTGTGCTCTGGGTATGATATGATATGATAAAATATACTGTAAACATTTGAGAGAGAGCAGATTTAATAATGCATTAATAATAAGCTCTCTAAAAGACAGCATCTCTTAGATCTCTCTCAATCTGCAATAACTGGAATTGGTCTTGTAGCTATGCAAAAAATGTTCACATGAAGTCAAGTCAGTCTGAACCCCATTTATAGTTGCACAACTCGCTTCACATCAGTAACTCAACAGATCATTAAGTGAATGCAGGTCACAAATGTTACCACTGGGATTAAATGGGCTTTAATACAGTAATAGTGTGTTGTGTAATATGGTAAAACATTACAATAGTTTTATTAATAAAATGTGTTAAGTTGATAGAAGAAAACTGCATGAGACCTTTTATGTTACATTTGCTCAGTTGATCAGGTTTCCTCTTTAAAAAGCGTTATTGCAGTTAAAGCAGGTCAGTTAGCTCTCAAAGTGAAATGTAGTTTTAAAGCATAGGTTCAGTTTTTAACAAAATATTTATTTTAATATCAGTATGGATATACTCAGTGTCATGTTTTTCTGTATAGGATTTTCAAGTACTGCAAGTTTTAAGTTTAAACTTACATAAATTCTATGTAACCTGTTATAAACTGTCTAATGCCTGAGGAGTTTCAGTGCAGAGTTTTGTACCGAGAGTTTGGAAAGTTTGGACTCACATTTCATTGATTATATCCAGAATGTTCTAAATGAGGCTTGAGATATTACCTTCTTTTCATATGTGTCCACATCTGAATGCTGAACAGCGTTGCAGCTGATTCTTTCATCCAGTATAATGAGTTTACACAAACATTAACATGATTAATGGACATATGGTGTGAGTGTGTGTATGTACCTTGGCTGTATTCGTTGGGGAAGTTGGGGAACTACAAGTCCGTTGAGGGGCGCACTGCAGCTGAAGACCGACTCTCTTATGTGTTTAGATTACTTCTAACAACTGGTGAATTTCACTGTGAAAATATCCTTAATTTCCTTGTTTCCACCTGTGACACTTCTGTCGTGATAAGCCATGACAGTTCATTAAGCATCACAGCCATCTGGTTTAATACTATATATATATATATATACACACACTATAGGGATCTGATAGGAAAGGCTTCCAGTCTGTTCAGTGGCCAGAGGTTTGGTTGAACCTTCCAACCTTTAACCCCTAAAGGGCTTTTCAGTGGAATTTTTCATGTGGAGAGCAAAATAAATAAGGGTCATGACCCTTGGTATATTGGATTTGTTTTAAGATATACCATGTCTGGTTGAGTCTTGCTTAAAGTAGAGACAGATGCAAGTCTTTATTTGGTAAATGCATATTCTTATAACCAATTTCATTCATCAAAAACCAAGCAGTTCATCCAAAGTTTTGCACCAAGCTTTGGCATCTGCAAAAAATCCAGAAGCACCCGTCTCCATGTCTCCTGGGTACGATTAACACGCCACCAGGTTTCCCAGAGCACCCTGGAGTGTTGATTTAACTGTAAAGACTGCACCTCTGCCCTAAGCAAGGCCCAGTTACCCACAATTTCAGAGTTCAGGCACATTTCCCTCTAATAAATGTGCATTTATTTGAAAGTCTTTTTTTTTCTTTGACAGCTCGTATGATTTTGTGCTCATTAGTAGCTCCTGTCGCAACTGTAATATCCCCTTTCAGTCACTCACACACGCTCTTTCATCTCCCTCGCTCTAATTTGCACCAGTTACGCACACACTTTGTAGCATTTAATAGCAAATTCTCTCCGCCGGAGTCTTAGGCCCTCTCGCAGTTAACACTTCAGGAACAATGTGGCACTTTGTGGCTTGCGTAGCGTGTTTGGTCTGCCGGATCAGGAGAGAGAATGGCAGCATTCCCTTGCTCTCATCACGCTCTGGGTGTCTTAATGAAGTTTCGGTGTGAAACCGCCAACTCCTGCTTTCCCAACTGGAAGCTCCGCCCTCGTTTGCATATCCGTTTTTTGTCAGCGTTTGCTTATGCCTCCTGTCAGTTTTTTTATTATGGCAAAGAGTCAGTCAGCGGGATAGTGTGTGTGTTTGTTGTGTTGGTGTTGGAGCGAATCAGGAGGTGGGTTTGTGGTCTCCGGTGCCCTGCTGACCTCAGTGGGCATATGAGGAGCATATGTGAAGTCTCTCGCTCGGTGAGCGTTCGCACACTGCAGTCTGCCAGACAGCTGCTGGCACGGCTTGTGGGCAAAGACTTCGGGGAAAGATTCGCCACCCAATTTTAGAAAAAAAAAGTTTCGTGCACGGAAAATATTTAATGTGCCTCATTTCAGGCAGTGCATCAAAGCTTAGCGCTGTCTTTGGTGAGTCTGGGAGCCAGCAGACCTCTCGTCACAAAAGTCTCGAAGAGGTCACTCCGAATGTCAGGGACCCAGAAGTCTGTGCATCTTCCAAGCTTGTGTCATACTTTAATGGAAGGCTGGATTGGATAATGCGCACGCCTCCGGGCCGTTTCAGGTTTACGAGTGCTCTTGTTTTGCAGGCTTTGTCACCAGAGCAACACATCAAGGGCTTCGTTATTCTCATCAGTACATCTTGTTAGTTGTGGCTCAGTGTAGCTAGAAGTGACAGTGTTTATCCTAAGTTAACAAATATGAATAGAACCGTGTGTGGTTTTATGATTTCGTTACTGTGATGTAAGGATCACGCGCGCAAACACTCGGTTGCAGCTAGCAACCGGTAAACAAAAGAATCAAACTGGAGTGTCTGAATGATTTGATGAGGGTTTTGCTAGACTTTCGGTAGGCAGAAAGAAAGAGTACTCTATAATGAAGTGTTGGGGAGTAGTAGTAGTTAATTTTTTCGGGCGTCACTCATAGTGATGTAGTGTGACAAAACACTACAGCACATCTGAAAATGTGCTCTCTAACCGTTTTTGGTGATGTTTGATTCATCTAGTGAATCTTTTTGTTTAGATGATTCACTGATTCATTTGAGTCCCTACACAGCATTTTACTCCCTGTTTAGTTAAATGCTGATGATTGTTGAATATATTTGATGTTTTTTTCCTAGTTCACTGCTTTTATTTAGGTTAAATGTATGTTTAACTGTTTAATGCTTTAGGTCACATTATCTTAAATATTTTAAAAAGATAGTGTCTTCTACATAATGTAACTAACCTTTCAAATAGTAAGCTTGACTACAAGTTTAGCCTACACTCTCAGAAATAAAGGTACAAAAGCTGTCACTTTGACAGTACCTTTTCAAAAGGTACACTTTTGTACCTATTAGGTTCTAATATGTACACTTTAAGTACTTTAAGGTACCAAAATGGACCTTTTAGGTGGAATCATGTACCTTTTGAAAAGGTACCGCCCTAGTGACAGCTTTTGTACCATTCATTCTAAGAGTGTAGGAGGTAATGACTTCAAAGTAAACCCTCCTCTGCCTAACATCAGTTACGATACAAGAAAAAACAAATCTTTTTTGGAGAAATCTATACAGGAAACTTAGTGAAAACAGAGCGCCACAAAGACAAATAAATAAACCCATGGTGGCCTGGTACAGAGGCTGTTGTTCGATATGGTCAGCCGGGACATTTTTTTTTTTTTTTACCATTCTTCCCGGTAATGACGTCTGTAGAAAGTTGGTGAGAGGGTATCCTTGGTTACCCCCAGACTCCAAGATGAGACTTGTGTTATTGATGAGCCTTTTGTAGCCTGGCTGTCATATTGACTTTCACACAGACGTGTTGAAGATGCCCTTGTCACCTCTCAGCCAAGCGTTACTCTAGTAATTTAAGAAGTCATATACTGTGCAAGAACACCAGGCCGTCTGCACTATTAGCTGTCAGGGTTTGAAAATAAACCATCCAGGGGGTAAACGCTCCAAAAAAAAAGAGAAATATGAAATAATTAATTTTTGTCCGCTCTGCTTAGTTTGAAGTGAGCGTCCTTCGCATCCAGACGTGGCCGTAATGAAAATATTTACCAAATGAAACTCTCCCTGAGAAGGAAACTGCCAACATTGCTCATAAACAATAAAGAGGAACTCAATGGCTGCTTCATTTTCACTGCCTTTCTTTGTGAAACTCCAGAGATGAGTTGGCTTTTATCCCTATGCGAACTCCGAACACAAATGGCATTTACCAAAGACAATAAACAATCATCACCAGCCATGCCAGGTAATCAAAAATAAAAGATTGCATTTTTGTGGTTTTGGCGGCAAAACAAAGTTGTGATGACTTCAAGGAATATGCCATTGTTAAGAGCTTGTGAGGTGGTAGTAATATGTTGGGAGGTACACCTCAGGCATTCTGGGACAGGATTGCTTGTGTCCAGAGATGTGTGGTAGCCACATGGCTGCTGGCTGCATGGCTCATGGGAGATGAAAGAGTGGTAATAAACCCCCCTATTTGATCTCGCGCAAGTGCAAATGAACAAGCGTTCCGGCGGCGAATTTCCAGAAGACTGGGAAAAAGAAAGGGCTGTGTTATGGGAGAGTGAGGAGGATGCAATGAGGCATCTACTATCCATTTGTAATGCACAAAATAATTGCACCCTGTTTGCATTACAGTTATCAAAATATCCCTATCTGTGTCTTGCGGATATGCATCTGCCTTATAATTTTCTGTGGCATACGGATGCCTCTGTGAATTACCTCGATGAAGGAGAAATGATAATTAATGCAGTCATTTAATGAAGAGATAATAGGTGGCTGAAATTACACTGACAGTTATGACAGCGAACTTGTTCATTTAAATTCATGGGACAAGCGTAATCTCATGTATCTGTGCTTTAGTTGTAATTAATCAGTATACATGAGAGCCAAATTAGTTCTTATTGATGTATCTATCTGTTGTGATAACATGTGCACCTTATGAGGAGAATATTAATGTGCTGGTATTGTTGCACATGTAATAAAAACAGCCTTCTAAGGTGTCCAAACCCAAGGAAGAACTCATTTAAGATTCCAAACAGCGATGAGAAGCTTTCAAGAGGAAATGGAGCATACCTATCAGCTTTTGAGGGCTAGACTAGCGTGGCTTTGAGGAAAATAACAGAAGATTACGACAGGAAATGCATTGAAAGGCAGGGTATCGTATGGGAACAGAAAAAGCAGCTCTTTTGTTTTCACGCACATTTTTCTCGAGGTCTTAGTGCACTTTGGTCACCTGCCATGTTGCAATTGCGACACAGTCAAAATATCCTCAAGCCAAAATCACAAAGATTCTTCTCTTTGTCCGGTGCCGTTCTGAGAAGCACATTTTACCAGAGTAAACCTGGATGAGTCGAGCTGAGCGGTCTTACGGCTTGCGAGGGTGGGGTGGACCCCAGAGGGGCAGCATTGTTAGTCTGGAACACCTGCCGTTTGAATGGGCAACTTATCCCCTCAACAAATTAAAACAAACAATAGCCAGTAGGGGGCTGCAATATCTGTGAACTCCACCTTGTCAGTGTGACCGGAGGTTTGATTGAGTTTCTAGAGGAAGCAGGACTTAGTTAGCTCACTGGGGTGTTAACACGTACTGTAAAAAACTGACACGGTGAGGATTGAAGTGAAGGATAGAGAGAGAGAGAGAGAGAGAGAGGGGAGGAAATGTGCAGTGTTATTAGTGGGATTACATTGCAAGCAGGTGAGAGGATACAAGACGAGAAAACTACAGAAGAGGGAACTACTGGGAGATTAGGGCATGTGAAAACGGAAAGAGAGTGACGTGGAGAGACTGGGAGAGTGAGAATTTGTGGGAACGCTGTGTGTATATATAGAACTGTGGAGAAGTTAAAAGATCAAGAGAACATGATGCATTAAGATTTTTGAGTTCAGTGCAGGAGAAACTTTGTACTGGTGGTTTTTTAATGCAATTACAAGTGATGGGAAATGAAATTTGAATGAAGCTTTATAAACTGCTTTAAATAAATCAGTGAGACCTCATCAGAACCTGATCAGTCCTAATGCAGTTCTATTTTTAAATAAAAGCTACAGTTGTTTTATGCAATAGCTGTGTTATGCAATTAGATCTCAACACTTAAAATACACTGCTGTAGTCTCTTATGCTTATCAAAGCTGCATTATTGATTCAACTGTAATACTGTAATAAAACTATAATATTCTGAAATTTTTTTACGACTTAAAATAACTGATTTTATTTGAATATGATTTCAAATGTAATTTATTGCTGTGATGCAAAGCTGAATTTTCAGCATCATTACTCCAGTATTCAGTGTCACACGATCCTTCAGTAATCATTTTAATATGCTGATTTGCTGCTTGAGAAACTTTTAAATACAAATCTTTTTATAACATTTAAATTGTGTTTACTGTGACTTAATGCATCCTTGCTAAAAAAACCCCCAAAACATTGGAACAATTGTGTACCTCAGTAAAAGATGATGTTTAGCAAACCCTTTTAAGTGAAATAAGCTCTTTACATTACCACACAACCAATAAATGACTATAAAAACAGTAACAAAAACAACACAGCGAATAAAGTCAGCAAAAAGTAAAGCGATAGTAACAGTAATCTCTTAATTTATTCATGCTGCATTGCATGGTGGGAGCTCTCAAACTCTTAACATGCTTCATCAGCAGTTGTTCAGACAACTCTAGGCCAGTTGGGACAACATTTTTGGGAATATTTTTGTTTAACATTTTTGTCGATTCAGGTAATTCGCTTGTTTCTTTATCTGTTTGCCAAAAGGTGGGTGTGAGAGATACTGTCATGGTTGGTTTTTACAGCAGGTAATAGCTGCATCTCAAAACCAAGTGTGCTGCCTACATAGACATCTTTCTACACGCAAAAATGCTGCCTAGGTTTTAAAACACAGCCGACGTCTGGGAGAGGATCATGTTATGGAATCCAGGGTCTGTAAATGGCCTGTTCCCTGTAATATGTTTCCTATATGGCTCATATTAGTCTGCTTGATGTGCGTTTTGTGGTTCTGGGGAAATCTTTTGAAATTCAATATGCCTTTAAATCAGATTTATAAATGTTTATGTATATTATGAGAAACACACTGAGACGGCCTGATGTTAGTGCGTAAGTGTATGCGTGTGTCATTATATGTCACTGTATATTTCTCAACGTTAATCTTTTCAGTGTGGTGGAGCTCCAGTAAACAGCGCCCACAGAGGAAGTCCATAGGCATGTATACTCATTTCGGTGAATGTATACAATTTGAGACATGCTTGAAACAACTGATAAAACAGTCTGGGAAAAGGATAAAGTATTGACTAGAGTGGAAAAATACTCAGTTTGGTAATATATAATTCATTCAGATGCAAGAGGAGACGTTTTCCAAACACAAATGTTTCCATGCAGTCTGTCTCTCTTAAGCAGTTTGTTCCCATCTTCTCATTCGCTTTGCTTACATACAGTGCAAAATATTCTTCAGACATTTTTTGAGGCTTTAGCTGTCTTGATTTTGTATGCAAAAAAAAAACAAAAACATACCCGCACAAAGAATTTAGAAATAACAAGACTTGTGCACTCGTTTTACTATGAATGGGAGAAAGTCAAACGCACTATTGCAGAATAGTCCCGCCTTCTAAAAGAACCAAAGGGGTCACTTTAATGCAAGTTGCAATGTGAAAAATGTTGCTGCAGTTCATAACAACTTCTTATGTGTTTAGGTAACTTAAACTAAAGTTAATTTTAGTCAAGCAGGAAACAACACATTATTACTTATTTTAGTGTTGAATTAAAGCTGTTAACTAATCGCAGCAAACATTTTTTACAGTGTGGAAAAGTGTGTAGTATACATCCTGAAAAGTGAAGCCAAAAAAGTTTGATTGCCATCTGGTGGCTGGCTGCAGTATACTGTATGTCATAAGTCCCGCCCTCTTCATGTAAACGAATGAGATGTAAGCCGAACTAAAAAATCTAATTACACATTAAATACATTTTTCCACTATTGCACAGACCAAATGAATCACTACTGCACAGACTCAGACACCAAATCAATCAATATTGCTCTGACTCATGGCTCCGAATGAATCACTACTGTACTGACTCAGACTCTAACTGAATCACTAATGCGCTAACTCTGGTTTCACATGAAACCTGCTTAAACTCCAAATGAACCACTATTGTGCAGAGTTATAAATCACTACTGCACAGATTCAGACTCCAAGTGAATCACTACTGTGCCAACTTGGGGTCCAAATAAATCACTATTGCGCTGACTTGGGCTCTAAATGTATCATTCCTGCATGACTCGGTCTCTAAATGAATCACTACTGCGTTGACTCATCCAAATGAACCAGTACTGCGTTGTCTCTGGCTCTAAATGAATCACCACTGTGTAGTTTTTAGGCTCCAAATCACTATTGTGCTAACTTGGACTCTAAATGAATCACGGCTGCACGACTCAGGCTCTAAATGAATCACTACCGTGCAGTTTCTTGCTCCAAATGATGTTACTAGCGTGAGATGATAGTGACAATATTGGGATGTTTTGGCTTCATGTTTCTATAGGGGAGGGAAGTGGAGATGCGTCGTAAATCTTTTTTTACAGTTTACAATTATAGGACTGCACATGCGCACTGGCCAGCCCAGCTTGGAATATAAGCTTTTTTAACATTTTATGGCACAATTCACATCAAATTGTGTTCCTGGTTTGAAATATGGTATTTAAATATGAATACAGCCAGCAGTTTTTGAGATTTCAGGATTTCCTCATTCAAATAGATTCGGACTCAGTCTTGCATGCCCGAAATAACTGCCCGGAGGTGTTGCAAATTATGGCTGTTGAGTAAACAGACTTTCCTTGAAAGGGACTTTGACCCAGTTAAACATATTAAGAAAAGAATTGCATTGTACAGAGTTATTGTACATGCAAAACAGAAAAGGGCAGGTGTACGCTGACGTGACCCCGAGCCGTGCACGAGAGCGTGTGTATGGGAACATTTAGAGCCAAGGCAGTTCAATAGCAGTTGCCTCCAGCACAGTGAATGCGAGGCAAGGTCGGCCTCTCAGACTCAGTATTCCACAGCATGGCACTAATGCTCCCTGGCAGACGCCAGCTTTGAACAGTGATGCCCCGTAGGCATCTGGTGCTAGTCGGGGCCGTCGAGCCACTGCCAGAGAGCCTCTGTATTTAAATTGTGTTTACTGACTCTGCTGTGAGCCGAGACTTAGAAAAATCATGTTTGAAAGCATAAGTGAAATGAAAAGCTTTTAACCTTTTTTCTTAATTCCTCTTTCTTTTTTTTTCTTTTCAGGGATCTGGACCGGAATAACATCACCCGGATCACCAAAGTGGACTTCTCTGGCCTCAAGAACCTGCGCGTGCTGTAAGATGTCACTCTCTGTCTCTCTCTCTCTTACAGTTAATCCTTCCTTTAACTCCCAAGTTCCCCTCCTCTTCCGTGTTGTCTTTACAGTCAAAGCCATCAAAGGGTTCGAGGCTGAAAGCCGGGAGGATTACGACACAAGTCATAATAAAACAAACTGACATTTAAGCTGAGTAAATCCGACACATTTAACATGACCCTGTGACTGAACCTTGCATGAAGTCATAGCCTTAGATGCAGTCAATCTTCAAGCTTGTTCTTAAGTTTGAAGAATATGTAACAATATATTCCATTCCAGAAACTTGAACCTTTAGAATAAATAAATAATGGACGGTTGCTCGGAGAGGCGCAGGGCAGCGGCGATCTCCTCTGGAGAAAGTGTTCTTTCGGCTTAATGACTGTAATCATGCATTTCTCTGTGCTGTTTTCTTCCTGAACGAGAGCCCGTAAAGAGAGTGGAATTGAGATAAAAATAAACAAGTGAAAAAAGAAGAGTAAAATAAACGCCCAAGAGAGCAGTCGTAAGCAGAGGCAGTGGCTGGCGGGCAGCTCCAAGGCAGTTTAAGGTGGTTTATGATTAACGGTCATGGCATGCACCAAAAGCAGCCTCTCCCTGGGCCCTGTGAACAGCCTCGCCACCCTCTTATCTCTCTGGAAGGCTCCAATCACACCTATGCACTCTCCCACGCGTTAACTTCACTGCGACATGATTTTTCCCATGCTAAAAGAAGTGTAAGCTGCACACTTTTATTATTTTTAATAATAATGTTAATAATTAATAATATTTTTTCTATTGAATAATTAATTATTTTTAAATGTAGGCTTTTAGTCACAACATTTACAACCCAAACATCCTGAACAACCTGTCATAACAGACAAATAATCTTATATTAAGCCATTTTAACAACTTTAAGATACAATTATGAGGCATTGCAGAGTTTGTCTTTATGAAATCACTTCATGTTTAATTTTTTCTCTCTGAGTTTGGATGTTGGTTGCACCACATGACTTCGAAATGCATGACAAAACTATTATTATTTTGATTGTTAGCAGTGAATCAGTCAGTCAATCATTAATTAAATAAATGCATATTCATAAATATTAAAATGCTTTTGGAGAGTCGCACCACATGAAACTTTATAACCTGAATTAACCTTGCCTTGTCATAACTTGGTCAAATAATTTTTTACATTTGTTAATGACTTTGACACAACTGTTAGTGTTTTTTCCCTCAGCATGTGTCTGCATTTTGGTTGCACCAAGTGACTTTTGATTGGTAAATATTTTTATGCATTCATTGACACTGTGCAGTTTTGTTAAATGTTGTTGTTATTGTTGTTATTGTATTTTTGTTTCATAGTAAATAAACAATACTTTGATATTGAAATTATCAATATAACTTAGAACTTTCCCATTTAAAAGTCCTCAGGGATGTGCTGTCTACACTGACCTGGGACCTTCCTATAAACCAGTACTTGGTTAATGCTTAAGGCAAGAATAACAAAGACTGTTCCAGCAATACCATGTGTGTTGTCTCACCCTTTCATCAATTGAGAGGTCTGCTGCTCTCCTTGTCAGCTCTTGTGAAAGTATAGGTGTTTGCCTGTGTCCCATATGTTTCCATGCAAAACTTCAAAACATTTCTATAAAGACGAGAAAGACAAAGAACAGAAAGAGGGATAGATGCTGAAAAATGAAGAAAAAGAACCGTTATTATTCTTCAGCACACAAAACCCATCTGGTCGGGATCGAAAGGGATTACGTTTAATGTGAATACATAAACCACAGAGGGGTTGATCCCCCATTTGTAAGAATGAGCCAGATAGTTACTCAGACTCAGATTTATGTTAGATTCAGACTCTATGATATATTTGTTATCAGCGAAGAATGCAATTATTACGAACAAATCAATTTAGGCTCGCCCTGTGGGATGGCTTGTGTTTTTGACCTGCCATGCTGCATTGTGCCTTAAAGCTGTGGCATTTATAAAAAGCCTTTAGCTTAGCCAAGTGTCTCATCTCTTCCTGACAGAATGATATGACAAAGCATGGATTATGGCTGTAAAAACAGTTGCGTGTCTAAACATTTGCTTTAAAAACATCATTCATAACCCCAGAAAGCGGAAGTCCACTTTACAGGCACTTTTCTTCAGGATTCTCTCGCTTTTTGGAGGATTGCTTGTATTATCCGGAGCCGAATGTAATTTAGTGGCTGTGTGCGTCCTATGCGTGTCACTGCGCGTTCGCCCTGATTCAAAGAAACTCAAATATAAACAAGAAATTGTGCTGTCTTTGTAATGCATCTGGAAAATTTTAAGGGCCCTGAAATATAACAAAGTCTTCAGAATAGAGGAGAGTTCTGAAATTGCCCTCCGGTATATCATCACAAGCATGCTGGACACGAACGAGGGTCTACTGAGGCAACCGCACACTTCATAAAATCAGAGAGAAATCTGCTCTGGTTTTCATGAGGGAAAGCCTGCATGCTTATCATTCCTTGTTGTGACAAAGCGAAGTCACAAGGTCCTCTACTTCACTTTCAACTGTCATTTCAATCATTCAAGAGACCTAATCAATGTCAGTTGAAGTTGAACCACCAGAGTTGATTGGATAATGAAGTTCTTTTTTTTTTTTCCTCCACAGACATCTGGAGAACAATCAAATAAGTGTGATCGAAAGAGGAGCATTTCAGGATCTGAAACAGCTTGAGAGAATGTAAGTATTAAATTGAAAGTCTGATTGAACTCGCATGCTGTCCTGATACATATTGCACATGTTTCTCTATGTGTGTTTTGGATGAAAAGAATTTGTAGCTGTTTATGAGCACCACATTGACCTTGTCAGTTTTAATCTAAAACATCTTCACAAAAGCCAAAGAAACTTTGAAAATGTGAAGGTGACCTCCATAACTTTGGTTTCAAGTCCAGCGGGTTTACGTGCTCATTTGCCCCCTGACATCTGGAGCGCAGCCATTTGGTCTGTTCTGGTGAGAATCTTAACACTTCCCAGTGAAATTGACCATTGGGTCAGACCAAACATGCTAGCTATTACTGCCGTTGGACAAGGTCAAAGAATGTCTGGACTGTGGTTTGCATCCTTGAGTTTGTTTATGTGTGAATGTCTCAGTGGGTTTCATTCCTTGTAAATGTTTGCACGGTTCTGTCGGTGTTTAACCGAGTCTGACGCTGCACGTTAGTGATGAATGTACATCAAAATCAGCAGCCGTCATGCAGAGAACCCAAGTTTGTCAGTCTGTTTACTTCCTCTGAAGAATCTGTCTCTGTTTTGGTTTTGTGGGGCTGGTTTATCTGGGTCTTAAGATCTACATTCCTCATTTTGTGTCACTCGTATTTGAAATTTCACAGCATGACCAGTGCGTCCACTCGCATTCCCTTCATCTGACACCCGAGTGTGACTTTTTGTTGTTGTTGTAACCCAGCAGACACATAAATAGCTTGACCCCATTATGAGAGCAAGTGCTCTAATTGATGATACAGAAACAGAAAGAAAGGAAATGTGTTCATGCTACACATTGTGACTTATGTGGTGCTTAAAAATAGATTATAAACCATGGTTTAACAATCAAAGGGGTCAAATTTGAGGTAACTCCTCCCCTTGATCCCTCAAACCCTGACATCAAAGCATCTGAACTGAGGTCAATAATGATAAATAGTCTCTGCGATAAAGAAAAATCACTTACACTTTATTTTACGTTTAAATTCTTGCTATTAATAACAATTAATTATGACATTTGCCGCAATAAACTCCCAGTTACTGCTTAGTAAGGTAGTTGTTAAGTTTAGGTATAAGGTAAGATTAGGGATGTAAAATATGGTCATGCAGAATATGTGCTTTAATAAATAGATAATACACTATTACATATACACACACACACACACACACAAAAAAATAAAATAAAATTTGTATTTAATCCCTCATAGCTTTGTCATTCCTGTCAAAAATTAAATATGGGACTGTCCTGATAAAGTCTATTACAAGATTTCTATATAGTATTTTTGATATTTCAAGATTTATCAGGTATAAAGCTGAGGTCTTTGCAAAAGAAAACCAGGGATAAATCTACTGGAAGGCTACAGCAAGGAACTGAGTTATAAACACTGTAGGTCCTCAAAACAAAACGCTAGTGATGTTCCTCCTCCACATACCTTTGGTTTGCTCTGTGACCCTGCATCCTATCATCAAAACCCACACTCCCATGATAAGGGTTATCCTACCAAAGCCCACAGTCAGACTGGCCAGGCTCATGTGAGTGATAATAGCCTTTAAAGAGCACTGCTGGAGATAACCTAGGCCATCTTCAGAGGAAGTACACTCATTTCCCATCAGCCCCAGCACAGCTGTGACTCCTGACCCCAGGATGTAGCTATTGGCTAGTCGTGATGCTGCTGATCCTGATAACAACGGCATCTTCAATCAGAAAGATGGATTGGTCTGTCCATGTGTCTATTGTGTTTGCCTTGTTGTCTCATCCATCTAAGTATTCAGATGCTTGCATGTCGCTCTGCGAGTCAAACAACCTTTCCATCTTTGTTTCCCTGTACCTCGGATAATTTCACTACCCAAACGCATACCCACTGCTCTGCATGAGTTCATTCCCACGTTGTCTTACATTTCATTTCTTCCCTCCTGACTCTATATGTTTTGACCGCACTAACTCTTGCCCTTCCCCTGTCCTCTCTTCCTCACAGCCGCCTGAACCGGAACCGGCTGCAGGTCCTGCCGGAGCTGCTGTTCCAATCCACACCCAAGCTGGGCCGCCTGTAAGTCAACGTTTCCCTTTGATATCCGTGCCTGGAAAAGCTTGCGGTCGAACTTCCCACTGTTTTAATTTTGATCATTGTACTGGAAAGGATCTTGCTTAAATATTTGACTTTCCCTAACGCTGTTTAAAGGACGCTGTCAGTGCAGGCATGTTCTCTGTGTTATTCCTTCAGCCCATCCAGATGTGATTCTTTTAGACGGACCGGGAATCCGGGCCAAGCTTAATGTGACACGACCTCTCTCTCCCTGTGCTCTTGATGTAGAGGAGAAGGTGTGCTAGAGGGAGTATTTTCCTTGGATAAACGACATTCTTAAATTCTGAATATTTTCCTGCTCTGCTTTGAATCAGAAACGGTTTTTGGCTTAGCAGTCGGGGGATAGTTAATTTATGAATTTACAATCGTCAATATAACTAGCGCGATCAGGTCTGGTCTGTGCTGGAGCAAAGGTTAAGCTTCACAAGTGTTTATATGAAGCCGACTCTGGACCATTAAGTGCTGTGAGAAGCTTTGTGTTTCTGAAATGTTTCCATGAAGCAACAGGAATTAGATTGGCTGACTGGAGCTTTTTATACAATACTGTAATTTCCTTGGTTTGAAAGATTTCTAGACATGAGCTTGTCATTCACAAGCTACTGCTTTGCACGAATATACTGTATGACACATGGTTGATCACAGCAGTCAGGACTCATAGAAACTCATAGAACATGGTACCTTGATGTTAATGTCAATATGTATAGACAAGAATTGGAAATGACAGTCCCATTTTCAAGCCGATATGAATAACCGATACTGATAACTGAACCGATAATCCTATAAGCCGATAATAATTTTCTGATATAATTTCATAATGATAATATGGAAATATGAGTCATAAGTAAAGTAAATAAGTAAATAAAAAATAAATAAATAAAATGCTATAAATCTCAAATTAATAAATGTTGCAAGTGAATTTAGGCATCACATAATCATGAACAAATCGTAAAAAAATGTTTAAAAAAAGTTTTTTAAAAAATGCATTATTTGGCTGTTTCATATAATATATAATACATATTAGAACTAGATTGTGATTGTGCGTCTCTACTTTCATGAAGATAAAGGCAGTGATAGATGCTTTTTAAACCTGAGGAACATTATTTCCATTTTTTAAATATTTCCATCATTTTTTTTTGTGTGACCCTGCCTGTGAAAACCCAGCTAAAGTCTTTAAATGATTATTTATGGTTTTCTACATAAAATCATCCTTAATAAGGTAAAGAACATTCTGGGAAAATATAACCCTGATATCTTTAATATTGACTGAGTACGACCATGTCAAATAATGAAATTAATAAAGTGAAATTAATGGTTAAAAGAAGTTTTTGGAATGTTGTCTATGCCAACCAGACATTGGTGGGCGGAGCTAGTGTAAATAGCCTCTGCCAACAAGTTGGGCTATTTGATATTATCTAGTATAAATATATATTTGATACTTGATATTTGTCTATTACAGAATGAGCAGGCTGAAGTGAAGTTCAAATGTTTACTATAAACATCCCTTCTTCTCTTTTCCAACAGCAAATTTAAAGTACTGTTTATTTGTTCCATGTCGTTTTAACATTTTCTAAATGTAAACCGGAGTACGCCTAATGAAGATTGTCCAGGGCGGGAGCGGTTTATGGCAGGGTTTGCAACCTTGCCTTGTCAGGGTTCGTTACGCTGGTTGACGTTAGTGTGATATGAACGGCCTCACCCGTAACCTTCCCATTAAAAACCTCAAGTCCGGCCAGCTGGGGAAAGCAAGCCGAGCGTGTCGCACACGGCAAGGGTTAGGCGGAGCGAGGCTGTGGCCAGCAGGACTGGAAACACTGACAGGGGTCAGGGAAAGGTAAAGAGCACGCTTTAACTCTGAGTAAGACCGAGAAAGGATTGGAATGAAATGGGAGCAGAGGGCGTTGCGGATGAATAATGAAGGAAAGAGAGAGGATAGTAGCCTTTGGGCGAAGGAGACTGAGAGAGACAGGTCTGTGGGTCGTGGGGGAAAAGCCCTGCAGAGACGTGTGCAGGGAGGCCATTTGTGGTCAGCGCTCTCTGCAGCCTGGAAAGACTGTGGTTACAGTTACAGATTTCACTGTGTGGGCTCAGAAATGCACCTCATACACACTTTATCCATGGGATCGGTCAGGCTTCTACATTCTCTTCCATCCTTGCCCCGTTCTTAGAAGACTGGGTCTTTCTGTCTAGCCGGTGAAACCGAATCATGAAAAGCAAATGACGAACTGGAAATCAGTCTTGCTTCTATTTATTAACGGTGCAGCTAAACGAGACCTTATATTAACTTCAGTTCCTGTTCGGAGTTGGGCCTCTGCGCTGGTAGAGTAGGATATTTTGGTCAGTGATACCCATGAGACCCAGCCACTCCCTGCCATTACCCCGAGCTCAGGTTGCATGTGATTGGAGCATTAAGAGGAATAGGAAAACAGAATGCATCATCTTGTCTTATGTCCCCTTCCCCTCGGCCAATTTGAAACATGTTGAGTTTTCTCCCCTCGTGTTCTGCCCCGCTCCTGTTGAGTTCAGCTCAAGAGATGAAGCCTGGCTCTCTCAGGCTTGCAAACACAAACCATCTCTCAGCTCCAGCCTGGATCTCAAACATGACTCCAGAAGTCTGCAGACTTTCTGAAGTTATTTAGCTCTTTGCTTCCCTTAATGAGCTCTCCATAGCATGCTTCTGAATGATTGCTGTTTTTACCAAATGCTTTTAAAGTCTTGTAATGACTTCTTATGGCATATGCAGTTAAGCGATTGGTTAATGGCTTATTAACCCTTCACCTTGGAATTGTGCTCCAAACCCGTGTGATTTTCTGTTTTGTTGATCACAAAAGGAAAAATTTGGAAGGATATTCAGGTCGTGCTTTTAAAGAGAATGTGGGTTAGAGCTTGCATACCATAAAAGCCCCCAAAACAACATAAAAGTACCACTAATGTGGTTTATACAATAGTTGCACTTTGTTCAAATTTAGCAAAGTCAGCTTTGTGTGAAAAAACTGTTAAAAGTTAAGTGGATATTCACTAAAATGTTTTAAATTCAGTGGGCTGTTAATTCCATATAGCCAAAATAATTTTTGTTGACAATTCAGACTAATTTATACTCAATTTGTTTTTAAATTGATCTTTACTAAAATGTTATATTTAAACTTTTTTAAACAACAAGTTTTTCTTCATATGTGATACATGTGAATGCATTTTCTTAGACTGAAATATATGGAAGGCAAAATATATTTCTGAAATGCTTTAAACATTTATTTATACATTAAAATACATTTTCAAAAATATACAAAAAAAATGGCCAAAATATATTAGTAGAACATGTATGTACATAAATATATATAAAAAAAACATGTTTGCATTTTTTGTATATTTTGAAATACATTTAAA
>JAUMHE010000016.1:5207532-5229404 GCA_032359235.1 Enteromius mattozi
AAATAAATATAAAATGTCAATGAAATGTTCATAAATCACTACCTCCTTCAAGAAGTCTAATGAATGCTCATAGAGAGCTAGGGTGGATTTCCGGTCTGTTCCTCTCTCTCAACCATTGTATGTCTTCAGAAGCCTGGGAATATAGTGCATGATTCATACTTTTAACAGTGCTTTTTTGTAATTTTGAAGCTTGACAGTCCCAGTCCTAATTCACTTTCGTTATAATGACTGGCCGGGACTGACATGAGGGTGTGTAAATTATGACAGAATCTTTTTTGAGTGAACTACTCCTTGAAATATTTGGCCCCGAAAAGCTATGATAAAAACAAGCAGTTGTTGCTCTGCTGCTGTATAAATGACTATTATCAAGTAATAAGGCATAATACTGTAACTCTGTCATTATATTGCAGTGTAAAGCCATGCAGTGTTTGTCTACCCACAATAGCTGGCTAATAATTCAACATGCCCAAAGCACATAAACCATAGAGCTCTGGCTCAGGCCTTTCAGAAGTGGCCTACTGATTGTTTTCAGAGAAATGAACCCTCTCTGAATCCAGCCAAGCGTCTTCCAAAATAGGGCTGCGCTCAGCCGGTTTCAAAAAGCTAGGCAGCTTTGTGATTTACTCCAAAGACATATTTAGATAAATACAAGCTACAAAGACGTTGGAGTCCTGACAGAGAGCCAACTATATACAGAAATATTTTTTTTCTTGAATTGTGCTGCTTCCCAGGGTTTTGAGCTGATTGATGTACGCTCAGGGACTTTGAAATTCACAGTTTGGACCTGGTAGTGGGTTATGGGTGAGCTGACCCCCCTAAAGGCAGATCAGTCAGAGGAAGCTAATATTCTCCTACCAGAGAAATGTTAATGACCTGCTGTGCTGTTCTTAGATGGAGGCAGTGGCATTTGCCGGTAGCTTCTTAACCTTGTCAGACTCGAGGAAACCGAGTACATGTGGGTCAGGCAGAAACCAAAGCGGACATCTGCCCTAGTCACTGCCCACGCAGCACTTTCTGTTTCTGCTGACAGAGGAATGAATAAATAAACCTGTTTACACGGTTTTGGTGAAGGAGTGAAGTTGCATCGGTTTGTTGCATAAAATCTGCTGCAGAGTGAATGCAAAGTATGGAATAAGTAAGTGTGAAATAAATGGTCAGTGAAGGGTTTTGAATATATAAAATGCCATTCAACAGTTAGGGTTCAGTAAGATATACAGTAGCGTAAGATTTATTTGCTCAGAAATACAGAAAAACAATGTAATTTTGCGAAATATTATTGCAATCTAAAATAACAGTTTTCAATTTTAATATTCTTTAAAATATAATTTATTCCCGTGATCAAAGCTGAAGTTTCAGTATCATTGCTTTAGTCATCAGTGTCACATGATCCTTCAGAAATCATTCTAATATGCTGATGCATAAACAGTTGAGCTGCTTAATATTTTTTCATACAAGAGTTCTTTGATAAATGGAAAGTTAAAAAGAGCGGATTTTATTCAAAATTGGAATTTTGTGTTATAATATACAAGGCTCAATATTCAAAAGTATAGGCTTAGTAAATTTTTGGGGTCAAGAAATTGACATTTTTATTCAACAAGGATGTGTTAAATGGATAAAAATGATAGTAGAGATTTCTAATTTGAATAAATGCTGTTCCTTTTAACTTTTTATTAATCAAAACAATCACAGGCTCCAAATATTAAGCAACATTTTCAACATTGATAATAAATCAGCATGTTAGAATGATTTCTGAAAGATCATGTGATGCTGAAGACTGGAGTAATGATTGATGAAACTTCAGTGCTGCGTCATATAGAAATAAATAAAATTGTATTGAAATAAATTGTATTTCAAAGTATACTAAAATTGCAAACCAACATTAGAAATTGCAATAATATTTCACAACATTACAGTTTTTTTTTTGTGTGTTTTTGATCAAATAAATGCAGTCTTGATTAGCATAAAAGACATTACAAAAAAAACCATTGCAAATCTTGCTGATCCCAAACTTTTGAGTAGCAGTGTATATATTTATAGTTAAAAGAACAGCCAAAGATTAAACAGTGTCTAAGTCCTGTCTAAAACCATCCAAAAGACCAGCTTAGGATGTTTATTATCATCAGGAATGCATTTTAAATATGCTTGCATTTATGTTTAGGTCAAAAATGTGCCCTGTTGCTGAAAAGCAACTGTTCAAATACGAAAGCGCACAATTTTACATCAAATGCATACCTGCCTATAAATTGCTACCAGTAAGTAAACTTTTTCTGAACTACTGAAAGATGTGAGCATGAATATCTTCAGTATGCAGATGTTCAGGTTCAGTCAGCAGCCAGATTCTCTCCTGCACCACAATGCATAGTTTGCAGCTGTAGGCGAAATCTAAAATGCTGGCTATATATTTTATTGGACAAGAGGTTTTTATGCATGTTGTGTGCACCGAAATATCCCATTACACGTGTAAGCAATTTAGCATCCAAATAAAGGAAAATGTGCACGATAGGGGGAACGTTTAGTTAGTGAATTTAGATACACTTAAGGCCTCTTTTTCACATAGTTGCCACGAGATTATGTGAAACAAGTTTCCTCCATGGTTTATAAAAGTACGATCCGTGAGGGCCTTGCAAAGTGCAGTGGCAGCATGTGTGCAGTTGTGCAACCATGTCTGAATCCGAGAGGTAAAAAAGCCAAGGATGTTGACTTATAGCCGTGTGATGCATTTCCTACTTTCACAGCATGTTGTGGAATCAAATTCTCTCCCTGGATGCTTCTTGTGACTCACACAGACGCTTGAGATCAGGTGGATCTGGATGACAGGTTGACTCAGAGAAATGGTGGCCTGTGGGAACACAGTTGCTGTATTTATGGGGGAGATGGGGTAGGTCTGTGGCGTTAATAAATCTCCTGCATGCTGTGGGGCGCGCAGAGCCACCCAGTGTTATAAAGCTGCACTGCTGTGACTGTTGATTCTGCCAGCGTCTTGTGTTGTTGATGAAACACACTCACGCACGCCTCCACAGACCCACCAGAGAGAAGCTCGGGTCAGTCTGTAACGCAGAGTAAACTATTGATTCATTTTGTTTTAGTAAGGCCTGATTGTTGAAAATTAAGCTAACGGTCTGTGCTGTGTCGTAATAGCAGTGCCAGATGTTTTCAATATTAAGTATGATAAGATAAATGTACGTGGAGTCAGAGAAAGTGGTTTTGTATTGCGGTATTCATGTTTAGAGATTTTCGTACTTCTTCGCATTTGCTGTTCTAGCTCCACTGATTATCTGACATTGAATCCTCGTGACTCTATTAATCAGAGTAGCTAGAGGCAGGATTAATTATCACTATTTCGTTATTGATTTCATGTTGCCCTGTGTAAATGATGTTGATAAAATGTCTTACAAGTCTGTTGATAAAAATAAGAGGAAACCTGCTGGGAAATTTATGTAAAGATGATTGATTTAAAAACTTTGTAACATCTCAAATGCTTAGAGAATCAAGATGAAGTCACTTTTTTTGACCTTGTTTAGTTTTTAATATGTAAAAATGCAATTAATTTAATTTAATTTTATTTTATTTTATTCTAAATAATAGAAGTAAAATTAATTGCTCATGTCTTTTCATGTTGACTTTATAAAACCATTTATAATAACATTTTTTATATATAATTACTGCAAGCCTAAGTTCTGTTGCATGCTACTTTAAAGGTATTTTGTGGCTCTTTTGGAAACAGCAAAGGAAAGGAAATTCTGTTAAAACATGCAATCTGGTTTTTAGTTTATATCACCTGTAATTGCTAACATGCAAAATGTGAAATGCGTGCATTGGTACTTCGTTTGAGTTTTTACAGTGATCTGCACTCTGGATTCAGCCAAGATACGTCTCAGGAGAAAAAGCACTCAGATTGAGTATCCCGCTCTACAGAAGCAGAGAGAGGGGAAAAGGCCTAATTCGTTGTGTTGATTGAGGGCGCCTATAATTTGGGAAATAGTTTGGGGCCATTATGTGCTGGGGTGTTTATCACAGGTGGTTCCCATGACGACTGGTTGAGAAGGTAATTGGATTTAAATGGGCAGAACTGCTTGCACATGTTTAAAAGAGCAAGAACGAATGCACTGCAGTGACCACGCTCTCCGAGTTTAGCATCACAGCCTCCAAATGAACCTTTAGCCTCTTCCTGAGTTTGATAAATTAAAGAGCTGCCACTCTATCATCACTGTAGTCCCATTAACATCACCCAGACACAAACCAGCACACTTTCACTGTGTAGATTTAATCACTTTGCTAAAGATCACTAATGCTACACCACTTATTAAAAGCCCAGGGTTAGAGCTACATGATTTGTGTGTGTGTGTGCTTGTGTGCATGTGTGTGTGTGTGTGTCTGTGTCTGTGTGTGCTGGTAACAAAAGAAGAAAAAAATTCACAAAATTGTGTATTTCAGTGAAAATTCCGCAAACAAAAGAACCTTCTTAAATAACACTAATAATTTGTAACTTATATGTAAAAACTTATATATATATATATATATATATATATATTCTATTATAAACTATATATTATACTTATAATATGATGTAAATGTAAGTTTATTGTTTTATTTATTATATTTTTTTGTACACAGAGGTCTATGCTCACCAAGGCTGCACTTATTTAGTTAAAAATACAGTAAAAAATTAATATTGTGAAATATTACAATTTAAAATTTGTAATTTAAATGATTTTTTTCTGCATCTTTACCAGTCTTCAGTGTCACACGATCCTTCATGCTGCTACTCAAGAAACATTTCTTATTATCAATGTTGAAAATTACTGTGCTACTTAATATTTTTGTGTAAACTGTGATACAATTGTTTCATGATCAAAAGAGCAGCATTTATTTGAAATAGAATGTAACAATGCAAATGACCTGAATATCACTTTGTATCACTTTGATGTATCCTTGCTGCTAAACGATGTTGTATTGTATATTAATTTTACTTATATATGATAATTATTGTTCTTGAGTATAGAAAAGATTGAAGAGGAAGAAATGCCAAGCCAATGTTAAACCTGGTATCATGCATTTTGGAGGCATTAGAGTAATTGTATACATTAGATGTCACGACTTTATTTAGGTTTAGAGTTTCCTCAGGGTTGTTAAACTGTTGAACCCATCTCGTTACTGGAAGTATAAACCGTGCCATTTATTTTTGCAAGTGTGAACAAAGCACAAAACCAGTCTGAGGAATGTTTTCCTACAGAAGTGTGCATCTCGGAAAAGCCAGGGTGAGTAAAACAACAAACAAAGCCCCATTAGAGCAGCGGAGCTCATCCTGACTGGATTCCTCTCGCTGGCAGCGGTGCTGTTTTGCCCTTCACAAAAGGCAAGGGAAGCATTCTGACAGGCCAGCACTTTTGCGCCGCGCTGCTGTATTTACAAGAACATCTGAATCAACAGCGAGTCGAGTCTAGCTTCTGTGCTTGGCTCTCACATAGAAGCACTTGTCTTGCGGATGTCAAGATGCTGGAAATCCCAACGAAATCACTCTGGTCAAGTGTCAGAGCTTTTTTTGACATGACTGAGATGGCACAAAGCAGCACAGTCAGCATGCCAGATGTACCAACTGAGTAGAGAGAACAGGCGATTCAGGGCAAGTTAGTCACCGACCCGGCCATCCAGAACTGGCGCCTACCAGCTCACCCACACACACACGCTCCGGGGCCAGTTTACAGTGAGAGCGGCACGCTAAACAAAACGCTCTGGTCAGTTTATGAGAGTGAAAGAAAGCTAACAGTTCGGGTTCACTTCCAGGCTGCCCTTCTTTTATTACGGACTCAATTGTCACTTAGCTAATTACAGCTTCTTTTTATGATCCGAGGCCACGCTCGCAGCCAGTTTCCTTCAGGCAACAATGGGAAGGTTTGTGGCGCGCGGGGGACCTAAGTGAAAACAGACGCTTCTCCTCAACTTTCTCGTTGTTGTTTTTCTCTTTTATCTTCCTGTGCGACTCCACAAAGCGAGTTCAGATATTCAAACCTTCATTAGTCATTCTGGCCACCACACTGCGAGGAGGTACTTGGCTGAACTCGAACCCAGAGCGCTTGGTCATTACGCACCCAAAATGCACACTTAGGCAAGCCGCTGGCTGAATATGCATGCCTCATTGATATCTATACAGCATACTCGGGAACTCTGCAATAGAGTCTTTGGACATCAAATCTGGGAAATATGCACAGATAAATTGTTACATCATGTCGTTTCTCTCCCCCTGCTTTGTCTCTGTTGGCTCCGTTTAACTCGGCACGCCAACATAAACTGCGCCCCAGAAGGAGTTCATCTTAGATTGCCGTGTGTATGTGTTTGTAAGTGCGGTTTGCTTTGTGTTGCTTCTGGCACGGGTATGGATGACGCTTTTCAGTGGGTGTGCATGAGATGAGTTGTAATGTTTACTCATAGCTGGACAGGTACTTGTCTATGAAAATAAAACAGCATAGAGGGGAAGTCCAGGGTGCATCTGTGTTGAATTGTGCCACCACTTATGATCTTAGACTGTTTATTGTATCATGGGAATAGTTTACAAAGTGGGGAGGGCGGTAAATTAAAACATCCCCTACAAAGCATTGTTAAAATGCGAAAATTCATCGGAAAAAGTACATTGTCTGTTGTCAATAGTGTAGCGATATATGAATCATAACTCGCAGAGATGTCACTTTTCACATTTAAACCAAGAAATTGTGGTGAGTTGGCATGACAAACTGAAGCGGTTGTTTTTGTTGGGAAATTCATGTGGATCCCTAATGAAATGAATGGATTTTGTCCCCTAAAATTTGCCAAAAAATATATAGATCTGACCACACCTTTATACACAAAAATGTTCATTAGCAGAGTATTTTTTAGAATTTCTGTTCACTAAGACCAAACGAAAAACATATTTTATGACAATAATTAAATAAATGATAATGTACTGTTAACAAAAAAAGATTAGACTAATATATGAATGAAAATAAACATAATAATAACTGTATGTGCCCAAAATGTGAACTTGACTTAAGTTATGTACTAGTCAGAACTAGTTATGTCCTAGTCAGTAGCACTAGTTTACTCAGTAGTATATGAAGTATATGCACTAGTATATGTAATATGTGCACTGGTCTATGAAGTATATGCACCCATATAAGTAGTATATTCACTAGTATATAAATTATATGCACTAGTACATGTATTATACACTAATATATATAGTGTATGCACTAGTATATGTAGTATAAACTAATAGATAAAGTATATGCACTAGTATATAAGGTATATGCAGTAGTATGTGAAGTATATTCACTAGTATATGTAGTATACACTAATATACAAAGTATATGCACTAGTATATGTAGTATATACACTAATATATAAAGTATATTCACTAGTAAATGTAGTATACACTAATATATAAAGTATATGCACTAGTATATGTAGCATATACACTAATATGTGAAGTATACGCGCTAGTATATGTAGTATACACTAATATATAAAGTATATGCACTAGTATATAAGGTATATGCAGTATGTAGTATATACACTAATATATAAAGTATATTCACTAGTATATGTAGTATACACTAATATATAAAGTATATGCACTAGTATATGTTGTATACACTAATATATAAAGTATATGCACTAGTATATAATGTATATACATTAACATGTATTTTCTTAGTCTTTTGTAATGTTACAGGAAATATATAGAATGACAGAATATTTTATTTGTCTAAAATTTTATTCAAACTAAGATTGAATATGATTTGATGAAGTGTTGACTTAATTGAAACGATACTTTTGTCAAAAACAGAACACTTTTACACAGCTATATCATTTCAATAACCAAATAATTACTGTAAAGTAACACCCAAGGCGTGTGGGAGAATGAGCTGTCCACCCAGCCTTCTCTAGTGACCTTCAACACACTGCAGATGTTGCCTAGAAAAACAAAACATGATCAGGACTCTGGAGGATTGTATGTGATTCACTGCTTTCCTATACACTTGGCACAGAAACAATGCAAGACGCACCATGGGGTGACAGTCACGTGCCCCGAGAGGATCTGTAATCATAGGTAGATCATTATGCCATGTGTCACAGAAGCGGCTAACTGTGCTTTCCAAGATGAAAATAACAGAGCAGGAAAAGCCTGGGTCCCTATTAGCCTTGGGAATCTTTATCAACAAAACAATATACAAACAACCTGAACAAGAAACACACAAACTAAATGAAAATAAATAGCGGCTGCGCTGAAGTAGCCTTTTCCCACTGAAAGGGAATAGAAGATTGTGTTTGTTACAAAGATGTCTGTGCAAGCGTGCAGCATTGAGAAAAGATGACAGTGGTTTCCTCGAGGAGCTGGAGGCAGAGATGAATGTGAAACACGACACAATGTGATCAGCGCCAGCGCCATGTCCAATAAACTATATGTCTTATTTACAGAGAGCAGAAAAAATGGCTTTATTTTACATGGGAAAAACATAAAAGATGAAAAACGTTAAAGATGAGGTTGTGGACGATTCTTTGCACCCAAGGGGTGTGCTTGGGCGAGGGGTTTTTGGGGTAACCAAAGAGAGATGATTTTAGAACAACATGTGTCTTGTTTGGCTTGGGCACACACCACCGCATTACTTTCCCTCTATCTGTTTTCTCGATTTCAGGAAAAAAAATATATTTACTTGCACCTATTAATCATGGAGAAGAAGGGGTAATGCAAAGTGAAAACTGAGATCCCTAATTCCCAGGGTCTTGATGACAGTGTTGCAATGCTATAAACCAAAGAAAATAAAAGCTGAAGTCTTTTTCGTTCTGCTGTAAACCACAGAAAAGTATCTGGCTGTGAGCTCTCTGCCACAGATTTGACACTTTTTGTTGAGGATTCTGGGTGATCATGTGACTTACACTGAAGGTCAACTGAGAGAGGTATTTAATAATTAAATAATTTATGCATTTATAAAAAAAATTTAAAAATAATAAGTTATGTAAAATTCTGTTCCCCCCATTTTCTTTGTGCTACATTTTATAGTCCAAATTTAAAGCTGGATATGTTACGGTTACAGGAAATTAAGCTGCAAATTCTTTACAATTTTGAAATAAATCAGGATATGACTTGTAATATTAATTTCAAAGTATAATACTACTTAAATATTAAGGACATTTAAGATTGTCTTTATTTAAAAAAAAAAAATCTTTAATTTTTTAATTATTATTTTTTATTTCTGCAAGGATGCATTACATTGATAAAAAAAAATTACAGTAAAGACTTTTACATTGTTGCAAAAGATTCCTTAAAAGATTAATCACAACAATTGTTTACAACATTGATTAAAAAAAATAATTATAATAATATCAACAAATGTTTCTTGAGCAGCAAATCCGCATATTAAAATGATTTCTGAAGCATCACTATGGATTAAGAAAAATTCAGCTTTGCATCACAGAAATAAGTAAATAGAAAACAGTTATTTTAAATTGTAATAAAATTTCACAATATTATTTTTGATCAAATAAATACAGCCTTGTTCATCATAAAATACTTTATATCTGCTGTGATCAATTTTTATAATATAATTTAATTTTCTCAAGGCATGAAAGAAAGTAAGCAGGCAAAACAAGAGTGACGACTTGTGAATGAAGAAAAGTGCTATATATGTCACACATTACAGCCGCGTTGATCTTATCACTCCCCACCGTGAGGAGTACGTAAGTCAGGCTTTTATTAGGTGTGTCCTAATGTTGATTAGCTGTTGGCTGAGGAGACATGGAGGAGTTTACTAGGCCTGCCCTGTTGATAGGGTGTCCTTTGACTGAACATCGTATGTGTCACTAGGCCGATCCACCTACATATTTACAACGTGAGACAAACAAGGGGGTAAATCTTAATGTCCGTTAGCTCTCGCTTCCCTATCCAAGCCAGGGATGAACTTAATGTGCGGGATTTGCAGTTATCTGGTGCGTACATGATGACCTCAGAGAGCATATTTTGCATTTCTTCCATTTTTTCCAAGCGAAGCATCAACACTTCCCATTTAAAAACATGTGAGATAGATTAAAGGCCCTTTTGTAGACCTGAAAGCCACCTTGCTCGAGGTGCTGCAGGCGTCACTCCCTCATATGGTCATACTGTTTTATGAAAGGTGTCTGGGCATTGTCATGTTGGTGAATGTGAGTGTGCCTCTCAGAAATGTGAGGAGCCTGGAGAGCACAGTCCATGTGGCTTTAATGGTCCATGGAGAGGGTACATGTCTAGGCCGCAGGCTCAGTAATCACTGCTGACCCTGACCGGCAAAGTGTTTTTCTTCATGTGGTTTGGCCGACCTCTTCTATCTGTACAGAAACAAATCTCAATGTCTCATTAGGCTTCATGCGTTTGTTTCTATAAGGCTTCGTAATTTCGGGTGATTAGCACGAGCCGTGAGCCATTTGTGTATGCACTGCGCTCCAAAGACTCTTATCACATTGCGTGGCCGCTAAAGTCTTCGCCATTTCCTCTGGCCTCAACAATTAACCCTCAAGATTCTCGACACGCTAATTGAGGCCATGTTCCACCTATAACGCTCTTTTAACGTAGCCTAATCAAGGCGCCTGAGAGGCCGCTAATGCACATGTGTCTGATTCGCTTCCAGACTGGCTCGCTTTTTCATGTGATGGGAGAGAGTTGTGGCGGTCACGCAAAGTCGCAGACGCTTTTTTTTTTTACGATGTGTCAATGGAGCAGTTGACAGACCTGTGGTTTGGGGCCTCCCTTAGTCAGACGAACATTTCTAATTGTGGATTGAAATCCATCCAGATTGAAAATTTCCTAATAATTTACTCACCCCACTGTCTTCAGTTAAGAAAATTGTTTTTTAAAGGAAAACATTCCAGGAATTTTCTCCGTGTTATGAACTTCAATGGTGGCCAATGGATTGAAGGTCCAAAATCCAGTTTCAGTGCAGCTTGCTTTAACACAATCCCAGCCAAGGAATAAGAGAGCAATCATTTTCTAACATAAAAATAATAATAATACAATTTATATACTTTTTAACCACAAATATACATCACGCGTGTGTGATTATGAAATGCATGAGTTTGAGCAAGTGCAAGATGGGCATTTGTGATTTTAAGAAGTATATAACTTTGTATTTAAATTCATATATATATATTGTATATATATTAGTTTCAGTTTATAAGACCCTTATTCCTTGGCTAGGATCATGTAGAGCCCTTTGAAGCTGCATTGAAACTGCAATTTGGACCACCATAGAAGTCATTACAAGGAAAAAAAATCCTGTAATGTTTTCTTAAAAAATTTACATTGAATTACATTGAAATTTCTAAGACATAAACATATTGAGTTACATGTGGATGAATAAATTACTATTTTAATTTTAAATCTGGAAGTGAACTTCCCCAGATAGCACATGTAAGTCTGCAAGATGTCTGTTAAAGATCTCTTGATCTGGAAGGCATCTGCTGTCTACAAACATCTGACAGACTTCTTTCAGATGTCAGTTTTACATACATTCTAAATCATAAATATCTTAAAGACATTTAATAGACATCTATTTGACATCTAAAAGAAAACATCCTATAGACTTATTGCAGTTGAGCAAAAACTTGCAGATATAAATGCAGACGTCACATAGCAGTCTTTAAGATGTACGTGTGCTATCAGGATCCCTTTTATTTTTATCTTCAGGCTGGATTCATTAGGGGGCACCACAGATAGGACTGGTTTATGGGTTGTGAAAGCCACACTTGGTGATCCCATCTCCTTCTTATTGTCTCGTTTTCTCCTGAAAACCGAAGCAGAGATGAGAAGGAAAGAGCGGAATGTGGCGTTGTGATGTCACAACAGCAAGAGTCACAAAGGAAAAAGGCGTCCCGCTTCGTTGACTCACTACAGTGGAAGCCACTATGGGCAGCTGCCAGGCGTCCTCGGGATAAACAAGTCAAATTACATGGTGTAATGCCTGGGACTGTGAACCTCACTGAGCAAAGGCTTTCTGATTCTAATTATGACATTCATTAACGCAGAGATTCCTGGAACAAGGACTTTAATCCTAACATGGCCCCCCCAAAGCTGCTTTAATTCTGTGGGCTGGTCTGGAATGGGGATCCCGGTCTTGGTAGACAAGTGTGGTTCCTGCTGAATAATTACTCTGTCACTAATTAAATGACATTTAGAGACAGCCTACATTTGCAGTGTATAGATTTTTCATTCACATAATTTTGAACAGACATTAAAATCAATCATTTTGGCTGTGATTGATTGCATGCAATAAACAGCGAATTCGAAGTAACTTGCAATGGTTGTGACTTAATTTTGGTGCCCAAGTCTTTTTTGGGTTAATTGCGTTAATTTGCACAGACATTATGTTCTTTAACAGCCCTCATGTAATTACCCCCAATGTACTCTGACAAAACCATTGTCTGGAAGAAAAACAAAAACAGATTCATAAATCTCAAGAGGATCTGGTTTTATATCACTATAAATCTATCACACCCCACTCAATCCTTTAAGAATCTCCCTTGGCTCTAGGATATCCAAACACGGTTGTTAAGGAAACGCTGCCGAATGCTTGACATTGGCTCCGGTGGCAAAACTGTCGCCTTGTTTTATGATGATTCACATGTGTGATGATTTGCTGTAACATTCCATTGGCAGACAGGCGGCTCCGGGAAGGTTCAGTGAGTGGCATTCTTTACCATCTTTGAGGGAACATCCATAAAATGGGAACAAGCTGTGCTTTAGAGAATTATTTCACACGTTTTTTTAAAAACTCATATCATTTTAAACTTGACTTTAAGTCGTCTTTGGAATCCAAAAGATGTACCGGTCACACTTGTCCAAATTAGAGTAAATAGAGAATGAAGCTTTAATGCTTCAAAAAGGCCAAAGTCACCATTAAAGAGTCTTCAAAGTGGTTCATACAATCTTCTGAAAGCCTACTGATAACTTTATGTAAGGAACAGACAAAAACTGCTTCGTCTGGATTATTGATTCAGTAAGTTGAGAACCAAATCAGTCCAAATTAATGAATGAATTGCTGTGTACAACAGCTGATTCATTGAAAAGGTTTGCCTCAAAAGCAGAGTTATATTTTTATTCCATTTCTCCAGCTTCAGGTGTCTTAAATTATACGTCAAATGCAAGTCATGACATTTGCCATTTTGTTACATTGTGTCTTGACAGTCCCAGTCATCATTCACTTTCATTTTATTTAAAATAATATCCAGGATATTCCTCCAAAAAATCCTCTTTACAAAGAAAAAACTTTGGCACTGTGTGTTATGAGAATACATAACAATTTTTATATTTGAGCGACTTTGACATCTAGATCAAATGTTTGTTTATCCTAGCCTGAAGTGTTATTCCATCATTTGTTTGAATGATTTAATTCTCAGGGTGTGAAGGCTGAATCTGTGCCATGTTATCGTTACTTTGGATGTTTTCACAGCTTTGAAGAGAATACTTTGCATATTTGTCCCGGAGGGTTGCTCATAATGAGATAAAGCACAGTGCATTGCTATTTGATTGGCATGCGTGCTTTCTGTATGTAAGCAGTTAACTCTGTAACCTAGCGTTGTTTGTTTTTAAAGTGGCAACCCTGGATTCAAACCGCAAGGCCTCATTGGCTTCAATTAGCCTTGAGAGTGTCCTGACCTACAGTGTCCCCTCGCACAAAACACATCATAGTACTTAAGCACAATCCCATCAGAGCGGGAACGATTTCTCCCTTTCAGAGCGCATTATAGACCAACTGCAGTTATAAGTACTTATTCCGAGAATTATGCTCTCTGATGCAGTCACTTTCTCCCACAGTGACACACACACACATTAATCACCCAAAAAATGCCCTGGGTTCCAGTAATAACCAAACACCATCCTTAAGTAGCACAGCCCCGCTTTTCAATAAATGAGCCCACTCAGTCCGGAAGAGCTTTTGACTGTGAAGATGAAAGGCTCTTTGGGGAGCCCGTATTAATGAAATTTGCTGAGTGAAAACTGAGCCGCCTGGATGGGCCCCGCCAGGCCCTCACCTGGTTACACTCGCTCCTGGCCCAAGGTCACGGAACTGGAGCCCTGACAACACTTCCTTCATCCTCACAGCGCACACACATTCATGAAAGGGTAATCCAATTCCTGTCTTGCAAACAGACTACAAAAAGTGCATCCGCTTGTTTTGTTGCAAAATTATACTGTATTTCCACCTAATATTGATATAATATGCCTTATATCACAGAAGATTATGCTTAACTGGGACATGCCTCTCTGGAATACTTGATTTTGATTGGCCAGTCAAATACTATAGAAATACTGGTTTATGTCCCCATTACCCCTCACAGTCTATTTTCCTGACTAAAAAGACACACACACATATATATTTATATGTGTATGTGTGTGTGTGTGTGTTTTAGCAGGGATGTCCTTGTGTGATAAATGAATTTAAACTAGTCTTGTCTATTAATTGCATACAAAATAAAAGTGTTTGTTTACATAATATATGTATGTATGCTGTGTATATTTATTATGTATATATAAATACACACACAAACATGTATATATGTAAGAAAAAATTTGTTTATATCTTAAATTTTTATTATATTAATAAATTATATGAATATAAATATAGACATGTAACTATATTTTTTTAAATATATACTGCTTGACTGTGTATTTATGTACATAATAATATACACAGAACACACACATATACAGTATTATGCAAACAAAAACTTAAAATATAAACTAAATTCTATATTTCACATTCACACACATTAATTTCTGTGTAATGTAAATTATCAGAAAAAAGGGTTTTACATTATACTATATTATATGTATCTCGGTAACACTTAAGTATAGGGACCAGTTCTCACTATTAACTAGTTATTATCAAGCCTATTATTAACTGTATTGACTGTTTATTAGTTCTTATAAATCACATATTGTGCAACATCTCTAATCCTACC
Source organism: Enteromius mattozi (assembly GCA_032359235.1). Taxonomy (NCBI): domain Eukaryota; kingdom Metazoa; phylum Chordata; class Actinopteri; order Cypriniformes; family Cyprinidae; genus Enteromius; species Enteromius mattozi. The sequence continues at coordinate 5,222,497 of JAUMHE010000016.1, forward strand.
CAATACCTAAACCTAACTACCTTAATAACTATTAACTATTAACAGCAAATTAGGTATTTATTGAGGCAAAAGTCATTGTTTGTTAATGGCAGGAATTGGACCTTGAATAAAATGTGCCCCCCCCAAAAAAAAAAAAAAAGTAAAATTAGCTTTCTAGAACAAAAAATAGATTACAGTCACTCCACACAAGCAGTGTGAGGTTGTAAAGACAGTTATTGTGTTTGGTTATAAATAAATCCTATAATCAGAAAGGCTGATTACCCTGGAAATCTAATTATCCAAATCACAACTTGCAGTTTGTTGTCGTGACAGTTGCTACAGTCGTTAAGTGTCATGTGGCCTCAGCTGCCGCAATGCTAATTTTGTTTATTTATTATTTATTCATTTAATGAGAGACGCAAAATACCCTGATCTGTTTTGAAACCTTCATGCACGATTCATGAACGCCTTTTTACACCAAAACTCTCTAATGTGAGAATTTTACCGCAAAGGTCAATGTATGCTAAGCGTGTCCTCGTGCTGCTTGGCAGGTACTGCGGTTTATTCTCCGCAGACCAGCAGTGCCTAATGTCATACAAATGTGTGAGTAATAATACACACTCCAAAGAGACTGCCAGGAAGGAAACTCGCTCCAGACTTAAGCGGTATGAGGCTCTCGCCCTTTTGCTGCTCCGTGTGAATAACGATTAGCTACGATCACAACACTGTTAGTACCTTGTACCTCAAAATTAGATTACTACAGCAGCATACATCCTGAAAGAGTGGTGTGGGTTTCTGGATGGCTTAAGGCATGGAAATCGTAAAGAATTTAATGATTCTGATTCAGAATCCTCCTAACGTTTCAGCTCTTTAATTATTTCATTAAGGATTCTTTTAGTACTTTAGGAAGAAATATTTACTAAAAGGAATGTAGCTCTTGCTCTCTGCAGTCGGTTGCCAAGTGTACAGATCAGTTATCATATCAGTTAGAAAATCAAAAATTAATTGAATTCTTACAAACATTTTTATACAAATATTTTAGGGGCAATAAACATGTAGTCTTTTAGTTTGGGTTACACTTTATTTAAAAGTGTCCTTGTTACAGTGTAATTACTGTATATATTTAAGTACTGAGTAATATAAATAAACTACATGTACTTACTATGGTTATGGTTAGAGTTAGAATTAGGGTTTGGCTTAAGCAAACTTGCATGTAATTGTTTATTAGATAAAATAAAGTGTACTTGTATAGTCAATAACAATTCATTCAGCTTGCACTGGTTTCTCAGTTCTCTAAAAAGAATAATTTGAGCTCATTTGAGTCATCTGAGGAATTGTACTACATTATTGTTTCATTAAAAAATAAAATCATAAAGGTATGCTCAAATTGACAAAAAATGTCATTGACTATTGACTATTTCAGTAGTATAGAAATTTATGCACAGCTCACTCGAAGGTTAATTTCAAACCAAGCAGATTTCTGTTAGTCAACATGGCAACTCCACATAACTAACTTCAACTCTTTACAAAATAGTGTAAAAATTCAGATTGCATTGATTCCATTCTATTGAAAAGACCATAATTCAAAGGGGTCCTGCCTCAAACAATACACACCAAAACATAATGTATGTAGCTCACAATTGAAGATGAAGTGTGTTAAGCGCTGTCTTCTTCGGAGAGATACCGAACCCTGCTCTGGGTATGTTACTCGACACTGGGATGACAAAACATCTCTTCCTCTCTTGCTAGAAGCGTGACCGTTCCACCACACTGACTGAGAAGCTGGCAGCGTTGAAAGCCAAGGGGGTCCCGGAAAATGGAGAACCAGGCGACAAACTTTACCTCTCAAAGTTCCTTTACTAGTACCAACAAGAGTTTCTGAGCAGTCCGAGGTGGTGGATTTTTAGGAGAGCACGGGTCCTGCGGGTCAGCCATGCGGAAAGACTTGAGTGCTGTTTTAGGAGTGAGGTCAAGCACGGGCAGTGGGGGATTTGACAGGAAGTAAAATAGGAGCCCCATCAAGCGCTCTGCCTGACGTGACCTGTGGAGACATTTGTCTGTTAGTGTTAAGTAGAAAAAGAGGCTACCTGTGGGTGTTTGTGCAAGGAGTTGCTGCTTTATTCTAAAGAGCATTGCACACTGCATCCGAAATTTTCACACATTAAAAAAATAAATACAACCACGTGTTGTGTCAATCAGGTTTTTTTTGCAATGAATTAATAAATGCACATTGGAATTAGTGTGGAAGGTGTTTGTGCGTGATGAATATTTTGCATAACAAAATAGCACATGCAAAAATTTCAGACATACTGTGCAAAGACCTTAAAGCTCAGTTCTTATTGATTTAATAGGTTAATTTCCTCAAAAAACAATGTATAACAAAGACACGTACATTTATTTCAAATAGAGTCTCTGGTTGCAAGAGAACCCAACCTCTTCCTCGCCAAGCCCATCTCCCCTGACATTTGTTTCCAATCAAAACTCCAATTCCCCTTTTTTTCCAGTTCAGAAACCTGCAATAATAGAGTTAACCTTTGCGCCGTACTCCCCTCACTCCAGGCCAGTGGCTTTAAGCCGAACCGTACCCAACACCAGCCTCTGGTAACCAATTTACTCAACTCTAAGCCATGAGTTATTGCCATTGAAGGGCATTCCTCTGGTCCTCTCGTCTGCTTTGTACCTTTCCTTAACAAGTGACATTATTGTCTTCCAATTACGCCTTTCAAATCATAAACGCAATCGTGTAGAAGGATGTGCTTTGCTAGATTTGGAAATTTCTTTTATCCTGGTACCACTTTGAATATTTTCACCAATTCAAATAAAATAAAAGACATTTTACTTTTTTTTAGTAACAAAACTTACATACATTCAGCCAAATGAAAATCGAACGATTAATCTGATGCTCCGTTGTGGCCAATTGCTGACTTCATTGCTCACTTTAAGTGCCGTTTTCACAAATGCATGTTGGCCAGAATAGCCAGCCTGCCTTTAAAGAGCCGAATCTTGTGTCGATTGTGTCCTTGTTTTGTTATTGAGCCCGAAGAACAGGGTCTTGTTTTGTTTTTTGGCCTCCGAGGGCATGAGGTGGCGATGGTCCAGAGAAGGACAAAGACCTGAGGCGCTAAACAAGGCTCGGTAGGAGGCCTGCCTCTCTCCTCCCCATTTCACAATCAGCATGTGGGCTTCAGGGTGGCTGACAGCCCAGCAAGCTCTAGCCGCTGATATATGGAGCCTTGTGGCTTTGAAGAGAGACAAAGTCCTCTGTCTGGAAGCTCCAGACAAAAACGCTGCATGTTTACCACTAAGACACCACCGTCTGTCCCTGTTTGGCTCTGCTTGTGTGAACTTGAACCCTAAATTGCATGTGAAACTGTGCAAATGGATTTAATCATGATTCATAGACGGAACCAGAGTAGGTTTGGTACTGTATTACATAAACTACATGGCCGCCATTCGTTTAATCTCGGAGAACATGTACAGTATGTGAGTGTGTGTGTACGTGTGCTGGCTGCTCCACTGGCCCACATAGAGAGCTAGTTAACTCACTGCAGTCTGGGCTTCCCTCTCAGGCTTTAAACAGCTGTCTGTGTTTGCCAGCACATCCTCCTTGGCTCATTTCTGCTCCCCCTCTCTCTCAGTAATCACAGCTCTGCGCAGGGCTAAATGGAAGGGTTTGGAGAGAGCACGCAAGTCTGTGGTCCCTCACTGGACTCCTCAGCTGGCCTCGTAATGCTCACTTAGGCCTGCAAGCTCCGTATGCATCTAAACACAAACACAAGCCCTGACAAAGACGTGCTGTCAACCAGACAAACACTCTGACTTGCTTAGATGTGTATATATAATAGTCATAGTATAGATAACCATCTTTCCCATGTATTTATATATATTTGTGTATATGTATGTACGTATGTGTATGTACAAAATATTCAGGAAAGTAAAAGTGGTGCCACAGATCACAAAACTCACAGTTCGGATCATACTATGGATTTTGAGTCACGGATCACAGAATTTTTTGGATAAGCAAAAAAGTTTGCTTTTCGTTTTTTATTACTAAAAGCTTACTTTAAGTAACTTCTATACCCCAGCAGAAACTACTAGCTTAACAACTAAAATAATACAACAAGAACGATTACACAAATTGGCACAATTTCACGAATAGCTTAAAACGTAAAATTATACGCTAAATAAAGACAGTAACAGTAGTATTCAGGTGCAGAAATGTAGTAATTAAGTGTAAAACAGTGCAATAATGCTCACTTCATAAATAAAATACAGATTAATCTTTGTTAAAGCTGTAGTGTTTTTTGATTAGCAGACAGGCAGAAGTAAGTATAATTGTGCTGCTTAATACTTATGCAAAAATGTAGTGTATACATTTGTTTTTACATACATTTGTTTTATATAGTGCATACATTTTGTTACACTTTTTTTAAGTGTTAAAGGTCTCATATGCTCACCAAGGCAACATTCATTTGATAAAAATACAGTAAAATACAGCAATAATATTGTGAAATGTTAATGCATTTAAAAATAACAGTTTTAAATGTAATGTAATCCTGTGATCAAAGCTACATTTTCAGGATCATTCCTCCAGTCTTTAGTGGCACATGATCTGCAGAAATCATTCTATTAATGTTGCTTAGTATTTACTGCCATTTTTAACAATGTATTTCTTGTTAAATATTAATGCCGGTGTATACTCTTTACCCCTTGTCTACTAATTTTGACGTCTCTGCTCAAGATAGTTGCTAGTGAAGGGTTTGGCACTGTGTGTGTTCTTGTGGTGCCATACTGTATCTTTTCTTTGCTATACTATCTCTGACAGAGAAAGAAAACCGACAACAACTAAACAAGAGGAAAAACAGAGTCACAGTGTGATTGCTGAGTGGGCCTTAACTCGAAATCGATTTTTCCAGACATTAATGATTACCAGAAAACACTACAGAGAGTTTATATAAAGGCACTTTGTGAGAGCAGAAATTGGTATAAATGAGTACATTACAGTGCATTACGTTGAAATCATCGCTAATGCACATTAACCGAATAGTGTAGTGTGTCAGAATGCATTTCTGTGGTGAACGAAGTCTCTCGATTTTACTTAAGCACCAGCAATCTAATTCCGTCTCTTTTGATGTGTGCATTTGGAAGACAGTACGGTCGTACGGTCACGTGTGTGCCGTGAGCTGCCATAGTAACTTGGACAGGCCTGCTCGTGATTCACCCAGCTGGGTTTTAAATTGGTCAGTATGACTGCATCTCCACCTGGTCCCAATCAGTGAAATCTATTAGCGAGTGGCCATCCGATGTCTGAGATGCCACATGACCGTGAGATTTAAATAGATGCAGTCGTCTTACATCAAACAAATCTGAAAAAAAAAGCTCCAGAGAATGGAAAGCGAGATGGTTTTGTCTTGGGAGGTGACGAGGGTTATAAAAACCAGCGGTTCTTGTTTCCAAACCCTGGAATGTTAATACCCGTTTGGGTTTTACCTGTGTCCTGCAGATTGTGTGCAGTGCTAAAGAGCAGAGCTTGAAAGATCAGCCAATAACACCACCTTTCATGCTGTGAAGCAGAGTTATTGGATCCTTACAAAGGCGTTCAATTTAACTTTGCTCTTAAAACCCTTTTGTTTGAACCCCTCCCATGACGGTAGGGTGCTAGAAACAAATCCGCACATGAGAGCACATCTTCACAGCTGTGTCCGCAGATCGGGACTTACAGAGAGAAAACAAACTGCTTGTCAAACGACCGAGTGGCTTTTTTTTTGTTTTTTCTTGTTCTTTTCTTGCTGCTTGTTTGTTTTTGGGCTCTGGGGCTGTGGAGGCCTTGGCAGGGGCTGTTTGAGTTTTCCCAACTCTAATGAGCAGGAAAGGATGTTTCTGTGTAGAAGAGGGAGATTTGTTCACCTTGCTGCTCAACCCCTGCAAAAATCTCCATTGTTCCTGTTTGCTCTGAAAGCACGGAGCTCTCAATGGCTGGCGGTTTTCAATATGTGAGCAAACTTCCTCCAGCAAATGATTTTCCAGCGGCGGGAAAGAGAGACAGAGAGAAAGCACACCCTTGTTTGCCGGGCCACCGGACTGTTAAGCCTCATTTGGGTGGGCATGTTTCAACAGTGGCTGTCCCGGGCCTTATAAATACTGATTGTTTTGGACCAGGGCAGCCCAGGTGCGTTCATTGTGCCGTAAGCCTTTGCGGTAAGAGCCTGTTGTTCTGCGCTAGTATCGTTTTGCTTCCCACAAAAGCACGTTGCTCGGTGCGGTTAGGTCATAAAAACGAACCACAGCGATGGCACGAAGTGCTCATCTGACACATGATCTGTTCAGCGTGGAGTGCATTACCGTGCACGACACCCTCACTTTTATACGTCCTAATGTGGGAAGGAAAATAAGGGCAGCCTTCTTCGTGTTTCAGTAGTCATTTACTTTGACTCAGGCAATCACATCACATGGAGGTCTTTAACAAGGTATCCATAGGTCTTCACATGAACCGTTGAAAATACAGCCTGGTAGATTTAGACTAGATTAGTATGTAGTATTTAGTATGGGGGGCGCTAACTGTCAACTACAACGTTTGCCTCAGTGAACTAATTTGCAGCTTATTAATAGTTAGTAAGGCAGTTCTGATGTTTAGAAATGCAGTATGGGTAACCCTTTACGGTAACACTTGTTAACTATTAACTATGACGTTTCCCTCAAAAAATTCTTAATTTGCTGCTTATTAATAGTTAGTGTGGTAGTTGTTAAGTTTAGGTATTGGGTATGATTAGGGATGTAGAATAAGGTCATGTAGAATAAGGCATTAATATGTGCTTAATTAACACTAATAAATGGCTAATATTCTAGTAATATGTGTAACGCCGTGAGGCGTCCTTTGTGTTTGTTTATGTTTTCAGTCTAGTCCACGTGCCCTGTATATTGGTTTAGTC
>JAUMHE010000016.1:5259135-5281381 GCA_032359235.1 Enteromius mattozi
TAGCAAATGGCTGCAATATAACAAAGAGTGAAAAATTTAAGGGGGTCTGAATACTTTCCGTACCCACTGTATATATAAACAACTAAAAATAAAACTATAAAAACAAAAGTCAATATTAAACATTATAAGAGCATATAAATACTGAAATGCCAAATCATCAGTCCAAAGATTAATATTTACAGTACTAAGTCTATTTATTAGTGTTGTCAATGATTAATCACATCCGAAAATAAATGTTTTTGTTTACATAATACATGCATGTGTACTGTGTATGTTTATTATGCATATATAAATACACACGCATACAGTATATATCTAAAAAATATTTACAAGTATATACATTTATATATTTGTATTCTTATATATAAATATATTTAATATATAAACAAAAAAAAATCTTAAATATATACATGCATGTGTTTATATTTATACATACATAAATATACACAGTATACACACATATATTACGTCAACAAAAACTTCTTTTTTGGATACGATTAATTGTTTGACAGCACTACACACAGCACTCATCAATTTGTTATATATCTGGTCACATTTAAAGAATCAGGATTCCAAGTTGATTATTATATAAACACTTTTTAATTCAATACATCAGGTATTAAGAGGTTTGATAAAAGAAATTAAGTAATGTAAAAACAGTACAATTTGTGTTAAAACACAACCACAAATCTGTTGTGTGTCCATTCTGCTTAACAATATTATGTCTACGGTTCTTCCACCATCTTGTTGTGCACATCCATAATGCCTGAAAAAAAAACATTAAACTGATTCTGTCATTTTCTTGCACGCACAATGTCCCTGTATTCACTTAATTCCCTCAGGAGAAAGAAAGAGAGATCAACAAGCTATGTAAAGTTAGTGTTACCTTTAAAATACTTGACTGTCTTGACCCTCAGCTCCTGTGTGGCGTCTTCATCGCACACAAACACAGTCTGAGGGTGCTGCTGGAACGCTGACACCGTCCACATGTGATTCACTCCCTCTTCTATGGCTTTATAGAGCGCAAATGCTTTATGTGAGCCAGTGATGAGGATCATGACCTGAAAATGCCATAAAGTCATTTTAGCGTTGTTTGTATTGTTTCAGATCAGCCCATGATCGCTGATGCTGCTGAACAGATTTTCACAAACTATGATCTGTGCTGGGAATAACTCAGGAATTAATCAGTTTACTTTTTCAAGTAACTTACAATTTACTTTTCAAACAAGTGAAGCCAGTTACTGTTTTTCAAATTTATTGACTGACAGCTCTCCTGTCCTCATGTTAAGAGAAAGTTAAATATCTTTGATGTATTTAATGTCATTTTATTAATTAATGATCTTCAACCATACATTCCCTACAGACACATTACCTTCTATAGAAAAGTAAATTAGTTACTTGAAGTAGTAATGCAATAACTGTGACCCCTCACCGTTATTAAAATTTGAAATCTAGTTTTTTTATTATTTATAATTATCATTTTTAGAGAACACAAAAATGACTAAAATAAGAATAATAGGGTAATAATATAAAAATAAGAATAGTGTGCGCTTCTCAAAACAGACATCTTGCTCATTTTTTTATTAATTATGCACATTATTATAATATTAATTTAATTTGTATTTAATTTTTTAATAAAAAAAATTCAATATATATTATTTTTATTTTAATTTTTATTAATATAACCATTATTATTATTCTATTATTAATACCTTATTTTATTTTTCACTTTTTTAAAAAAATAATATATTTTTTGTATTTAATTTGTATTTATTTTAATTTAATTGATACATTTTTAAGTATCAGTTTATGTAAAATGGCAAATCTAACAGAGCTTTTTTTACAATGAGAGAGCAGAAAAATTATATTCATTTTTGATGTCTTACAATCTGATTTGTGTGCGCTTCTCAAAACACGTTGCTCATTTTTATTTTAGTTTTTAAAAATATTTTTTTATTTCTTTTAATTCTATTGATATATTCTCAAGTATGCGTTTATGCACTGTAAATATAAACAGACTATAATATGTATTTGTTAAAAGTTACACTGCATATAAACTAGCTTATAATAAATGTTTGAAGGCATTGTTTGAATAAATGTGGCCAGAGAAATGTGCAATTAGCACCGAAGCTGAGTCATCTTACAGGAGCAGAAGAAGGAGGGGCTGACATTTTCAGACGTAATTATTACAGTACATTAGGAAAAGCACAAATGTGAATATTTGTACCTCTCTAGCATCCATCACTGTGCCAACACCAACAGTCAATGCCATGGTGGGGACTTTAGAGAGATCGCCATCAAAGAAACGAGCGTTAGCCAGAATCGTGTCCATAGCCAGGGTCTTAACACGCGTTCGGGACACAAGGCTGGATCCAGGCTCGTTAAAAGCAATGTGGCCATCAGGTCCAATACCTGCAAAATTACAAGCCAGCGTTGTTTAATGGTGCCACTCACAGGTCAAAGTTCAATCGACTGACTTACCGCCAACAAAAAGTTCGATTCCTCCAGCAGCTTTGATTTTGGCTTCAAAGTCCTGACACTCTTTCTCTAGACTGGATGCATTGCCGTCTAGGATGTGTGCGTTTTCTGCTCGGATGTCGATGTGCTTGAAGAAGTTATTCCACATGAATGAATGGTAGCTTTCAGGATGGTCTCTAGGAAGTCCTGTAACAAGAACACTAAGTTAAGCATTCAACTAAATATACGACAGGCAGTTCACCCTTGATCCCGAGCATAAATAAGAGCTCACATACCTACATACTCGTCCATATTAAACGTTTTCACATACTGAAAAGATATGTCTCCCTTCTTGTGATACTCGATCAGTTTCTTGTAGCATCCAAGCGGAGTGCTTCCTGAAAAACACAGGAAATACAAACAGGCCTATATTACACATGAACGTCTTTGCGCAATACACATTAGATTTTTTTTTTATGATTTTACCTGTTGGAAGACCTAATGTGAAGAATCGGTCAGGACCGGGATTAAACTTCCTGATCCTGTTCCTGATGTATTTGGCAGTCCATTCGCTGACCTGGTCATAGTCATCTAGTATGATGAGCTTCATGGCTTTATCTGTGTCTGAGAGAAGCAAACAGGTAAACAGATCTGGAGTCTGTGTGTGTTACAGTCCTGCCTTCTCCAGACTTTAGCACCATACATTAAAACGGAAGTACTGTTGTAGTTTATTACACTTCACTGATATTTTGAAGAGACAGCGCTCAGTTATAACACAATTGACTGTAAAGTGTTTATACTTAATTACTCTTTTTGTCACACAAACACGTAGACTAGTTTCTCTCAGCAAGTTAATAAACAAACTAGCCGGTTGCTTTAAGTTAAATTTTTTTTTATATATAGAACACGTGACTAGAAAATCGCGATGATACTGGAATTTATGATAAAATATATTAAAAGACACACAAAGAGGCATCCGTGTTGAGGTAATAAACTCTTACCAGATCATATGTTTGTGAGTACTCTTCCAGCACCTCAGAGGAACACGATCATGTGATCGAGAGGAAACGTTGCACTTTTCACACAGGATTTGAGAGTAAAATACATTGCGTCATCAAAAAAGGATTTTAGGAATGATTTAGAAACAAATTTGGCCAACTCGACAAGATTTATACATTTAAAAACATCTTATTAATGTGTACAAAGCTATTTCTACGTAACGTTACAATGGGCTCTGCAAATAAATAAAACTCGTGATGAGGTGCTTTACTTTTAAAACATGCTGATCAATGACTACAGGTCAGGAGGACAACTCAAATGATGTCTTATTCGCTTAATTAAATTACCATAATGGATATTTTACCCTAATTTAAGATACCACTCAGTTGTGGCAACACCTTTTGTTTTATAGTTAATAATAAATGGATAAATATTGAAATTATAACTTTGTAACAGGGTGGAATAATCCTTTTTTTACTTGCTGTCATTCTGTAAAAAGTGTTTAAACGGTGTCACAAGTTTTAAAGATTTAAATTAATGTTTTAAATTTAAGTGGAATATTCATAATTCCACTTAAATTAATTCTTAACAGGGTTGAACGCAAAACCTGGGACACAGCTATTTTGGTCATAATCATTATAAAAATTACTATAATAATGAACTGAACAGTGCAATATACTGTTGATATGTTGCATGCTTTGAGGTTTGAAAGCAAGGCCAAAATCTATATTTGAGAGTGGTTGATGTTTAAAATTAGTACCATATTTGTGGAACATGCCACAGAATAACAAAAGCATTGTGCAAACTGACAGTCAGGTGTTTCAATGCAAGTGATGAAGGGTTTACTCGCTCTAAAAAAGTAAACCAAGATGTGCAACAAACATAAGAGGGTGAATGCGCAATAAAGCAGTTACACTATTTGGGTAAAGCCGACACATATTTGAACATTTCCTTCTGCATTCACCTGCTTTGGCCAGTGCATTGAAGTCAACTACTAACATTGTAAATTTATTCGTAAATCAAAAGGTGAAGCAAACTGCATTACACATGCTTTTTCCTTATGTTAAAGTAATTTCACAATATAAGCATGCACATATATGTTTCAATGCATATTTATTGAAACAACAGTTGACAGAACCAGCATACAACAGAACCTCAATCGTAGGCAGACAGAATTGTTCTCAATCAGAAGTCATACAGCATCATGATTTATGCTTTTCTTAATATAAAAGGACATGCAAATGTAGCCACTGGATTCTCTCATTGGCAGAGTCACCCCGCCGCGAGGATGTTGATTTAGCGTTAGCAGTCACTGGAAACATAAGTTAACATTACCAAAACATTATGTAACATAACATAATGTGTAACGTTAACCTAACATTACACAGCATGGTTAATCGAGGTCCATGTCCGGCTTAGCTTCTGAGGCGTCTGCGCTGTCTGCAGCCGCTTGCTCTGAGCCGCTGGGCTGGGCTTCAGGGTTTTCCTGCGCATTGACCGGTCCGTTCGGTTCTGAGGGGTTCTCCTCTTTTGGCAAGTCCACTTTGGGCTTGGGTTTGGTCACCACAGGATTGCAAGCGGAGAAAAGCTCCTGTGGAAAATGCCAAGAGATTGAGCACAAACGTATTATCACAGTTATGGTAATAATACAGTTACTCTATTATCAGAGTACAGTTATGGTGTCAGATGGTAATACAGTATATGGTATTGCGGTGTAAATCTTGGGGGGGGGGGGGGGGGGGCGAAGCATTTCTTTAACTGAGACCAATGCAATGCACTTCTTTATGCATAGCCAATGATACATTAAAGAAACATATATACATATATATATATGTCAATGGAGGGTGAGATAGCTCTCTTGATTTCATCAAAAATATCTTAATTTGTGTTCCGAAGAGGAACGAAGGTCTTCTGGCTTTGGAACGACAAATCTCTGGTAATTATACCATCATACCACCAAGCCCTACTTAGTACTTTGATATGTACCATGCTGTGGAACGATGACATATTTATGTAATCCAGAAAAAAAGTCCATCTAACTGTGACTGACCCGTGTTTTGGCCTGTATCTCTGTTGTCTTCACCACAGGCTCCACGGCTAGACTCTGTTTGCTCTGCTGGTTCATTTTACTGTTCATCCAGATCATGACATCGTTCACCATCCTGTCCACCTTCTGAACCTCAGCCTCTTCCAGATGGTCATACTGCTCTTCCTGTAATTCCAAAAGACATGTGAAGCACTAGGCAGGTGTGAATTTGTATGTTATGTAACATTAATCCAGCTCAAGGTCACCTTGGTTTTGTAGGCTTCTACAATCTTCATGTACTGCTGCAACTGTCTGCCCAACTCATCAAAAGCTTTGGGTCTCTCCTCAAATTCTGTGTATCTGTCTTGAATGGGTTGGCCGAGACTCTGCAAGAATATTTTTAGGATGTTAAAGAGGCCCATCGTTTCATAATTAGCAATCTGTAAAGAACTAGCAATTAGCACTTAGTGGATATAATTAGATGACTGAGTGCGGCTTGTGTTGTGTGTAACTGGAATGGTTAGCTGCACACATTCACATAAGCTTACATCATAAATGATAGACCTCGGAAGACATTTAGTACCTTCAGTTCAGTGAGTTTGTCAATGTATACTTGTTTAGGCTGGTCTTCGCCGTCCTCATAAAGCCAGACCTCAGTGTCCTCCAGTTTTAATGAGAGAGCATCTCTGTCCTGTAGGAAAACACAGTCAGACACCACCGTTGGCATTCATAAAAAAAACTACTAAAATCATTGTTGTTAATTAAAATATAGCTGATATAAAATTAATATACATATTAGATAAAAACTGTAAAGCCAATTAAAAATATTAATAAATACCACGATAATAAAAAAATATTAAAGTAACACTCTTGCACCAAGATCACTTTTTCATAGTTTTTGTTTTTATTGATATTTAAAAACTTTTTTCCTCATTTTTGATTCTTATTAAAATTTGTCATGTAGTCATTTAGTGTTTTTGTTATTTTTAGAAGTTATTAAAAAATATGCCTTTTTTTTTCATTTAAACTAGTTTACTTAATAATTTTAGCTTAAATTTTAGTTCAACTTAATTTAATACAAGTTTTTATTAACTTTTCGGTACATTAAATTAACAGCATGGATAAATAAATGTTAAAATTTCTGCACAACAACAATAAAGGCCCCGAAACATTCAAACAAAGTTCTTTTTCTGAAAACTGTTTGAACTTTATTTTAAAACTAATTTGCACTGATTCATTCTGTTGGATATATATTTTTCCGTGCAGTGGCTCAGGAGCTGAATTTCAACAAGCTGAAAAAAAAAAAACGTTTTTTGAGATAATGTAATTTTGTTAAAACTGATTTCCTAAAATTGGTATCGAAAAAAGTATCGTTCAGGAACCTGTATCGAACTCAAGGTATCGGTATGGACAATTTTTAAACGATACCCAGCCCTACTCTCGCCTTTATGTTTGATTAAAAGCAAATGTTTATTTATTGTGTACTTGAAAGAAGAACGACGACAGCATCAGTATTTATTTGCTTGCTACCTTTCCTTACATTCTTTTCATGGCTTTAGAAAACTTGCATCTGATGTTTCTGTACGTCGCTTTTAACTCTGGGTCATTCACACAAGCTTCATTGTAATCTCTTTGTAGGAATTAATTGCTTTCGCTGAACTTTTAAAGTCTCTCCACGAGCGATCGTCCAGGTGTGGATATGTGGCAGATCAGCTATATATATAGTGACTGGAGACGTTGCTCCCTTTCCTGACCTCGGATGAATGACAAACGATCCTGAAAAAAAAAATCCTGCATCAAAGAAGGTGGAGTTTCAGAACACACCCACCAATTGCGTAGCCGCCTCAGACCAATGGTAGCTCAAAGGTGTTTAGGAGCCAAAACAAACTCAAAACTAACTTCGTTTTGGTCTGATTTTGTTCGAAATGACGTCTTTTCAGCTCGTTCTTTGATTTTGTTTGAAGTATATCGGGGCTTTAAAAGTCTGCTCTTTAGGTTAAATGGTGGTAGAAAACGCCTTCTGACCAATAATTGTCTAGAAATTTTCCAGTCTTTTGTGGACTTTTAAAATTTCATTTGACTTCATTTATATAACTTGCTTCCAGGTTTTTTGAGGCATTTCACTATTTATAAATCCCTTAATTTAGATTTAAAGCCATGTGACTGCTCTCACACTCTCGTTGACGAACTTCTCGAATATCCCGTGCAGTTTGTCCCTCATCTCGTACACATACTCCTCCACATTGTTCTTGGCATCGTTCCGCTCCTTCTCAAGCTTGTCCTGCATGATCATCTTACCCTGAGGAAGAAGAATTTCACAGTAGATTAAACTCATGGGTGAAAGCGTTTCCCCAGTTCTCATCTGCACAGAAAGCATACCTCACTCTCCACGAAGAGGTTGAGCATTTCATTGGCTAACTGCCACTGTGGGTTGTTCTCAATGGGCAGATCCAGGACCTTTGTTTTCACTTTGGGCTTCTTGGCTTGTGGAGGCTGATCTGATTTCTTCTCCTGTTTGCCTTCCTCTGCTGATGTCTGAACAAATCGCAATCCATGGAGAGAACCATTATTAGTTATATGATTGGCGTATGAATTAGGGGTGTGTGATAATGACAAAAAATAAATATGAATATGTATTGGGATTGTTTCAATAATGATAATTTGTGAGTGTGTTCTTGTGCTGGTATCTTAGCTTGTTTAGGCCAGTCACGGATAAATAAACATGACGTTAAAATGACCAGTAGGTGGCAGCAAGCCCATATCTTAATGAGCGAGTCATAGAATCAATTCGTTCAACCTATTCATTCAAAAGTGCAGATTCCTTTAGAAATGAAGCAAATTAACATCATCTTCTGCAACAATCATGCTTAACTATATAAATATAACAAATAAAAACCCATAAGGGGATATTTTAAACGCATTGTAATAGCTTTCATCACGCAGTGAACGCATTTGGACTCTCAAGATAGAGAGATAGAAAAGAGACTCAATGTCAGCTAGCATATCGTTAAAACAACAATTCTGATATCATCACAGACAATAAATAGTATGAAGAGTGATACGCTTTATCGTCAAATACTAAACGTGAGTCATTTAATAAGTGCTATCTGTAGATCTAATTTACCTCCATTTCTTCTGTTCCAGGTTTTTTCTCTCCATTTTCCTGTTCGGTCTCTGGAGTCTTTTGTTCATCTTGATCAACCTGCATTTTGCTCTGTGAGTGATTGAAAACACATGGTGGTAACTTTCCCAGAACATCGATCTATGAGGTAGAGCTGAGCAGTATGAATGTTTTCTACTGGCGCACAGAATATACACTAACAACATGGAGTCATGTAAAAAATACAGATCAGGATGAAAGTTTTAAAGCAGAGTTTAATTGGGAGAGTAGTATCCTGCTGCAATACCTCGTTTTCTTTCTCTGTGCTCTGCTCTGTGTCCATGCTCTCCTCTTCCTCTTCAGATTTCTGCACCTCCACGAGCGAAGCACTGGACACACTGAAGATTCCGTGGATATTGACTCGCACCTTCACCTTGACCTTTGAACTCTCGCCTGAGGCCTGGGGAACCACCTTCTGGATGACGTACTGACCTGCGTGAGAGTTTAAGTGTAGGTTTTTACATACAGAATGTTTTAATATTTCCAAGACAAAGACTGTATAGTGTAAATATGCCATGAAATTAAAAAAGCATGTGAAGGGCCAAGAATATTTGCCACCTATGGCAGGTGAATCGAAGAGGACGACTACTGGCCATAAAGTTAAATGAATTTTGCATGCTTTGCTAAAATATATATCAGTTTCTATAGCAACAGAATTCTTGAGTTGTTCTTCTCTCAGGTCATTGTGTCACTTATGCACTCATTTGCTTCTCTGTGAGGTGACACAAGGTCACACAAACATTGTGTAAAAGAAAACAACTCAAAACAGCTAAAGTCATGAGACTGAGGTAAAAGTTGTGGTAAAACTGACAGTAACTGGGCTTTTCTTTAGCAGTCAATCTTTACCTCTTTGAATTGTTTAATTCGCTAAGATTAAGATTATAACTTGAAAAGTGCAGTACTGCCACATCTATTTCATCTTAAAGTCAGAATTGCGAGATAATTGCAAGAAAAAAAGTCAGAATTGTGAGTTTAATATCCTGCAATTCTGACTTTATAACAATTGCACATTTATATCATGCAATTCTGAGGAGGAATGTCAGAATGTCAAAAATGTTTCTATTAATCAGTTTTGGATAGTATGTTGAGATTTAGATGTTGCACACAAAAGTTTAGGCTGAAAGTCCTGCTGCATACACAGGTTTTTTCTTCTGAGATTCAGTTGAGACATTTTGATTAAAAACTACAAGGTCAAACTGTTTAAATGATGAATTGTTCACAAAAACATTGATAACATGCTTGTACAATATTGAATGGTTGTAGATCCATTTCATGCTTGCATTAATGCCAGAGGATAAAGAGGAGAGATCAGACTATTGTGACCGCAATTGATCTATCGGTAAGCCTCTCCCCTCGAACGCCGATGAGCCAATGGCAGTCGAGTATCGGAGTATCAAGGAACTCAGGACATCCGTAGGTTTCAGCGCCATAGAGAAACACTGGAAATCCTAAAGCTTGCGTCGTTTTATGGGGTGTACGCTTCAAAAAAGGAAAAAAGATATGTCTGGGGTACTTGTAACACTGATTCCAGGTATCCTGAGAGGATAGCCAATATAATTTATTTTATTCAATTTCCTGAATCCAAACAAAACGGAGCAAAATGCCCCATAAGCATTCAACCTCAATCAAAATGGAGACAAAAACGTTCATTTTCTGGTTGTCATACACTCATTAGTTTACAATTTTCATCTGCTCAAGCTCAAGATGTACAAACCTAAAGAGCGGAGTGTTCTCGCATCTTGTGCAGTACATCAAAAACACAAACGAAGGTCTACATTTCACTGTCTCTTCATATTAAACTGGTTAAATGTACATTCATTTAATCATACCCTGCGATATATGAACGAAGCGGCGCTTACCGATTTAAATCATGCACTATTTTGTGATAAAATAGTGCATGATTAAATTGGCCAGCAACTTCACATTTACTCTCGAAAACCATAACACGTGCTAAGTGTTGCTTTCAAACACTGAGAATGTGTGTTTGTGTGTGTGTACCCATTATAGGATCTGGATAAGGGAGCTCTTTAGGACAGTTGTAGTAAGCTTCCAAGGAGAAAGGCTCTCTCCGGTAAAATGTCAGCACTTTGGAGAAAGGTGCTGCATGGTTCTTTGGGAAAACCTCACAGTCACTGAAAACAGAAGATGAAAAAGCAATGTAAATAATAACACTGTAATATATAAAGTATGACGAGTGCACGTCACATAATTGTACCTGACTCCATCTTCAGCAGCAGAGTTCCACTTCAAAGAGATAGGGAACGGAACCACTTCTGTTATGGAGAACTCACGCACTTTAAATGCAGGAGAGAGGATGGCACACTGTGGGATCGGAAGACACAGCCAGTGAGCAGGGAAAAACACTCTTAACGGTGGCTTAATCTTATGGTAGGCCTGTCTAAATACCTGCATTAGCAGCCTTGGCACTCGACCACATGATACTCTTTCCTCTATTTGGCCCAAGTGGGTGTCAAGCCCACAAGAACTTTTTGGATACTTTTAAAGCATTTAATGTCTGTTCCTAGCAGACGACAATTTAATAACTGTGGTGCTTCTATTTAAGTGATTAAAAGCAGTTGCAAACATTGTAAAAGTTTGTGACATTTTTGCGACTTGGGACAGTCTCGTGCAAGCACTTCCTATGGCCAAGACCGTAAATGTTGGTATTTGGACAGGCCCACGGTCTTGTTGAACTACAAGCATGGCTCGAGACAGCAGAGGAAATGTAACCTGACCTGGAGAGCACATCCTCTGGCCACAGCCTCATCTGCATTCAGCGTTGTGCTTGGCTCCTTCCCAAAGAACTTGCTGATTCTTTCTTTAATGGCTGGCATTCTAGAGGCTCCACCCACTATTTCTACAGCATGGATGTCATCTTTCTTCAGATCTGCACGAGAGCAGATGACAGGTGGTTAAATGAATAATTTCTCTGACATATAGTCTGACTATCAAAAGAAGATTATTACTTACGGGCTTGCTCCAGTAGACTGCGCAGCGGAGGCTCCACTCTGGCTAAAATATCAGCACACATCTCTTCAAACTGAGCCCTGCCACAGGAATAAAACAATATAGAAAGTTCAAATTAACACCTGTCAGGACAGCAACTTTGATAAAAGTCTTTTACTGGTGGTTGAGCTGTGAATGTAAAGGAAAAGCACATGAAACGAATCGTCCAAACCTATCTGATATAAATATTTTTCTGGTTTTAGACACAATAATGAATATGCAACTGAGATAGAAGATGAATGAAAGACTTGAGTTTAGAATGTGCCATGAGTAAATTAAATTATTTCATTTTTGAGTGAACTATCCCTTTAAGATTTGTAACATAGCACATACAACTTATGCATTACTTGAACTTTAATGATGCATTCTGGACCCTGACAGCCCTTTCATCACTTTCCTTTACCTATGAAAAACACCAGCTTGAAAACTCAAATAATTCAGCTTTTTTGTTCCTTCGAAAACCATACATGATAGGAACAGCATTTTTATGTGACTTCAGCTGAGATTAAATTACTACGTACCTGTTGAGTTTGCTTGAGACGTCAATGTCATTCATGAAGCACTCGATGTTCAGGGGCAGGTCAGAGGAGTTGGCGCTCATCAGCTTCTTGAGCTTCTCACACTCCTGGTAGAGTCGGACCAACGCTCTGGGCTTGGACTTCACATCCAGCTTGTACTTCGCCGCAAAGTCCTCACAAAAATGTCTGACCAGCCGCTCATCGAAGTCTTTTCCTCCCAACTCAGGGTCAAAGGCTGTAGCAAGAATCTGTGGGTGGAAAAAATGCTATTACATTTCCACATAACAGTCAGGATCATATTTTGAAGGTATGAAGTGTCATCGGTACAAACCTTAAGCTTGCCTTTATTAAAGGCACACACAGAGACCTGGTAGCCTGAATGACCAATATCCACAAACACCACTGTCCTTGGCTTTTCTTCAGGAGTGGGAAGATCCTGTTTGTAGATCCCGTATGCCAGAGCCACTACATGCAAAACAAAAACACAGATGTCATTCAAGACTAGAAAGTGGATGCGTTGCAATTTAAATCTTTGTTAAACCCTGAACAATTCACCTGCTGTGGTTTCATTCATCAGTCTCAGACAGTTGAGTCCAGCGATCTGAGCTGCATCGATGACCGATCTCCTCTCAGCATCGGTGTAGAAGCAGGGGACCTTAGGGATTGAACACATTTTACATGGTAAAGTACAATATTTAAGACCTTCATTTTAAAACGGCTGCATGGGGTGTATTATTCATACAGGTTCTCCTAAATACAGTTTGCACATATCTCATTAGCTGCAGACTCAAGTGAAATGCTCACACTGCTAAGGACAACAAGGTCAAACCCACCAACCATACGCAACATCTTCAGAGATATTCGTTTTTGAACTCACAGAGATGACACAATCAGCAACAGGCTTCTTGAGGGCGCTCTCAGCAGTCTCCTTGAGTTTGGTGAGGAGCATCGCAGTAATCTGTTCAATGCTGAACACCTTCTCCTCCTCCATGTACATCACCTACAACATACAACACGAGTGCTAAAGGACAAAAACAGCTCACATCGCTCGCACACTCACTGCACAACAGAACTGCGCTTGGCTTTAAAAGAAGGCATTGCTGCCAAAACTAGACCTCTGAACAATGCTGGCACAATGTGATCAGTCAGCTCACAATGTGATGTGTTTGCACGTGCCAACTGAATCCTGGGTTTCTTGGTGATCTTGTCTCACTTTTAGCTACTCACCTTTATGCCAGTCGTGCCCGATGGCATCTGTGAGAGGTCATAAACCAGACTGGACTTCAAGTTCTGGACAAACGGATCTGAAAACGCCCGACCATGGAAACGCTTGAATCCTTGGACAGTGTTTTTGCAATGGGTGACCATCTGTGTTTCAATTGGAACAAAAAGCATGAGTAAATCTTGCATGATCACAAAGCAAGGCGGCAGCATAAAAGATACTCAAGAATAGGATTTAGTCAGGGTTGCATCATATCAAAATATTTAATATCTTACTAAATATCTAGTGTCATACTTTAAGTAGACGTGTTCAATAGATTGCAATGCTGTTTAACAACATCCAATTTTTTCAGTGGATGAAAATGGCATTTTGAAAGTTATGAAAACGATTTAAGTGAATATTATGAGATCTATAGTGCGCAATTTATCAGTCACAACTTCGCTTTCATCCATATTAAGTGAAAAACGCCATCTAGCCTGTCTATACATCACATACCTGGCTTTTAGCAGCTGCTCCAATAGATCGATTTCGTGGCCCAAAAGACACACATGCTCTGAAATAACAAACACAAATTGCATTACAACGACAAAAGACTGTCCTGGTTTAATATAGAATTACTAGAGCATACATTTAATAACACACGCACACAAATATTTATATATTTTGCACAATATATAGCATCAAGTTTCCTAAACTGGGCTGGTGAAGGAACTGCAGGGGGTTTGTGAGTTTAATGAAAAGCTAATAACGAATTAAATCATGAAAAACTAATTTTTAAAATTAGGGAGAATCAGTAAATTATGAATAAATTATAGCTATTGTGTAAATAAGCAATCAGCCGTAAAAAGGAACTGTAGTCTGATTACGAGTATTTTAAAATGTAATTTTCTCTAATTACAAGTAGAATCTGATTATGTAACACATACATAATCATACAAAAATACAACACTTACACTTATTTCAAATAAAATAAAAATGTTTGTCAGTCTGAAAAATACAAAGTTCAGTGCTGGTGTGTTTACTATCTGTACTGTAATTAGGATTTTCTACCTTAAAGACATCGAAACTTAACTTTTGATTAGTAATAGCATTGATAAGGAAGCTGTATCTCAGCTAAATATTGCCCTATCCTAACAAAAACACCTAATCTAATCAAATTGTGTTAAAAACGTATCCTGATTTTCAAATACTACGGCAACAGCGCTCTTTAAAGTACTGTGATTTAGCTCCATTAGAGAGGTTAAAGAGGTTTGGTGAAGGCTGAGGTGTTCAGTGAGGATGATGAGTGAATGAAGCAGACTCACGGAGTGCATCGGTCGCTGTATTCATTGGCCACAGTCTCGATTCCTCCGGCTCGAGCTACCGCTACATAGCAGTTCAGAAAACCCACGTCAAAACCCACCACCGACATCTTAAAAACAACGAGATCACGCTAACACTGTACGCCCGAGCCCGAGTGGGGATTAGATGCTCGATCTGTGAAATGTAAAGAGTAAATAAGACCGTTTTAATTCATTATTCTACTGTAACTTCAGGGAGGAATGAGGCTGCGGATGATAAACGCCGCTCATGAGACAACAGGATCGCTTCCGGTTCAAAGCGGAGCTAATAGGTCCAACACAAAAGTTCTAAACAAAGAAGTGGGTTTTATTTACTTTATTTTAATATGTTTTAGATTTATATTAAGTTTTTATTTGTTTTTTCTTATGTATTTATTCTTTTTGGCCTGATTAGTTTAGTAGAATATTACTGTGTTTTGTATTATTATTGTTTTAAGATTTTAAAATAAGATCTGTGGTAAACAATATTTTTCTTAAACTTATTGATAGTTGCTATGTTGCTAACAAATTGCTTATAAGGACTGGTTTATAATGCACAATACTGTAGATCAATAATACAATATTAATATCAATAAATCATTTAGATCAGTGTTATAAATACTTACTATAACACAATCTTCAGGCACACAAAATCAAATCCACTGTGTTAGCATGTATATATATATATATATATGTTTTTTATAATACAAAAATATTGTATTAATATCTTGTAGTCATTTAGTGGATTTAAAATTTGAAATATGCACTTTTACTTAAACTGTAGTCCATTACTGTTTCCAAATCACATGACAATAAAATTGTAG
Source organism: Enteromius mattozi (assembly GCA_032359235.1). NCBI lineage: Eukaryota > Metazoa > Chordata > Actinopteri > Cypriniformes > Cyprinidae > Enteromius > Enteromius mattozi. The sequence continues at coordinate 5,274,667 of JAUMHE010000016.1, forward strand.
TCAGTAACGTAATCCATGACATTACACATTTCATTTAATATACTCAAACTAGCCCACCTTTTGATTATTTTTAGATTATTATTTAGATTTGACCTAACTTTTTTTTTTTTGCATATATTCTATTTATTTACCTGCATGTCATGTGACCATTAACCAACGTCAGAGAACCAAGATTATGCAAATTGAATAATTATTAAAATATTATTTTTAAAATCTCAGAGGTTCAGCTGAATAAAATTGATTGGGAATGCCAGCATTAAGATTGATGTGTAGAAAACAAAAGTATTCTATAATAATACATACTTAAATAAACTACCAATCGACCTTTAATGTGTTTATCTACGGAACATTCGTTGGACCTTTTCTTTGAACGTGACCTGACCCGGATGTTCTCTCTCGCGCGTCCGGGAGCAGCCGTCTCGTGATGAGGTCTGTAATCTGTCTTCTGACTCGAGTCAGAACAATAAAACCTACGTTATTCGGACTTGCTCAACACGGAAGAGTTCCGCGTGTCTACAGTCTTTATGACCGTCATGCTTTGCGATGCTTTTGCACGGAAAGCTCCAAACCATATTACATCACAACTCCCATCTTCTACGTGAACGCGTCTCCTCACATCGGTCACGTGCACTCAGCTGTCACTGCTGACTGTCTGCACAGATACAAACTCTTAAAGGGATGCAACTCCACGTTTGCTACAGGTGTGTTTCATACATTTGACTGAAAAGAAAGTTCTATGTAACTCTGGAGCGCTAAAGCGGTCAGAAGCAGCACAGATCCAAGAATCATTAGGATATTTAGTAAATAATATCTTGTTCCTTGAAAATACTTCATATTTCCTACCTTAAATATATCAAAACCTAATTTATTAGTAATATGCATTGCTAGGAACTTCATTTTGGACAACTTTAAAGGCTATTTTCTTCATATTTTGCACCATCAGAGTCATAACCAAATATGATTCTAACCTTAAAAAACAAAAAAAAACACCACCACACATCAATGGAAAGCTTATTTCAGCTTTCTGATGATGCATAAATCTCAACTTAAAAACAACAACAAAAACATGACACTTATGACTGGTTATGGGTCACATGTACTAATAGTACATATTAATATATACAAACTAATGTGTGTAAACACTCTGCAGGTACAGATGAACATGGTCTAAAGATCCAGCAGGCAGCCAGTAATGCTGGGAGAGAGCCTCTGAGTTTCTGCACCGAGGTATCAGAGCGTTTCAAGCATGTTTTCCAGCGGTGCAGTATTTCATTCACGGACTACATCCGGACAACAGAGCCGAGGCACAGACGGGCCGTTGAACACTTCTGGACGGTTCTCCAGAGCAAAGGCTTCCTCTACAAAGGGACGTATGAAGGCTGGTACTCCACTCCAGATGAAAGTTTTCTCACCCCAGCTCAAGTCACTGACAGCACAGACTCAGAGGGAAGACAGATCAAAGTATCCACCGAGAGCGGCCACAAGGTACCACCCATCCCTCCTGTGCTGCTACGCCAATTCAATTAAGTAGTTTTTATACATGTGCCTTAAAAAAAAAAGAAAAGAAAAATAATTGCTGGTTGTGCATCCTGAGACAAAACAATCACACTGACATTAAATATGTCAGTGTGCAAGGCTTTTGTGTGTGTGTGTGTGTGTTTTAATCTGGGACTAGGCTTAAGCCGTGTCTGTGAAGCCAGGTGTATGAAGTTAAAAAAAGAGACTTCTGTTAAAGATTTATATATATTTAAATGATTAAGGAGGAATAAAATACAAGTAAACTAAAAATTGAAAAAAACAAAATTAATTAGACAAGGTATATAAAAATAAAATGCATAAAGAAAGAAATATTTTTATCTAATTTAAACTAAGAATGAGAAAATAGACTAAAATATAAGTAAACAAAAAGCTAATTAAAATAAATTAATCAGATTTTTAGATTATTAAATGAGACTAAAGTATACAAGAAAACTTATTTAAAAAAAAAACTATTAAAAATAAGTGAACTAACGTTTAACAGTAAGGTACTGAATTGGAGGAGGAAAAAATATATACATTAACCCTAAAGCTAACAGTTTTATGATGGGGTGCACATGAGCATGATTATATTTTGGGGTCCGTTGCATCCAAGTGATAGCAAAGCCCTGATCTAGAATATATTCACAGGCTGACTGATGTGACATGAATATTTGCAAACAAAACTTCTGCAGATTTTATTAAGGTGAGCACAGCACTAGTCTATTATTAGTGTTAGCACACAAGACCTAGTCAGACTCTTCTGAAGCGGCATGATATAATTTCTCTGTCCTCTCTGACAGGTAGAGTGGATGAAGGAGGACAATTACATGTTCCGTCTTTCAGACTTTCGAACCGAGCTGCTTCACTGGCTCCGATCAAACCCGAAGGTCATCCAGCCGGTCAAGTTTCACAACACGGTTCTCCAGTGGCTGGAGGGCGACACCCCAGATCTGTCAGTGTCTCGGCAGAAGAGCCGGCTCCAGTGGGGCATCCCGGTCCCAGGCGATCCAGAGCAAACCATCTATGTCTGGCTGGACGCTCTGGTCAACTATCTGACGGTGGTGGGTTACCCTCAGACTCACTTTCAGCGGTGGTCAGCGGCGCATCACGTCGTGGGTAAGGACATCCTCAAGTTTCACGCCATATACTGGCCGGCGTTTCTCATGGCTGCTGGGTTACCTCTTCCTCGGGCGATATACGTTCACTCGCACTGGACGGTGGAGGGAAAGAAAATGTCCAAGAGTCTCGGAAATGTGATCGACCCTTTGGACGCCGCTGAGAAGTTTGGTGTGGACGGTTTGAGATACTTTCTTCTCAGACAAGGTGTTCCTGATTCGGACTGCGACTATTATGAGGATAAAGTGGTTAAGATGTGCAACAGCGAGTTAGCGGACGCTCTGGGAGGGCTGTTAAATCGCTGCACGGCGCCCTCGATTAACCCCAAACAGGTGTACCCTCGCTTTGGTGAGGTGGAGCTTGCTGAAAGAGCCGTCTCTGAGGATTACAGAATGATGGAGGCTGTATCGCAGCTTCCAGTCTTAGTAGAGCAGCACTTTGAGAACCTGCACATCTATAAGGCATTGGAGGCCCTTAGTGCATGTGTGCGGCTCACTAATGGGTTTGTACAGAGACATGCACCATGGAAGCTGGACCGAAACAATCCCGGAGAACAGCGGTGGCTTGAAACAGTCCTTCATGTGTCTTTAGAGTGCCTCAGGGTTTATGGGATACTCCTGCAACCTGTGGTGCCAGGGCTTGCCCATAATATTTTATCTAGGCTGGGAGTCAGGCCTGAGGAGAGAAGCTGGGGTTCTCTTAAGTTTTTGATGAGATGTGAAGGACAAGATTGGGTCGGGTTGGAAGGAAGAGCACTGGGTCCTGATTTGGGAGTGCTCTTTAGTCGTCTAGAGAGGAGAGCGATGAAACCGAAGACTCCCAAAACAGCACTAACACAAGACGAGTCAAAATCTTAACAAATACTTGAACCTTACTGTGATTTAATGCAGTAATAAAATATAATGGTGGTGTTTGGGGGATTGCACAGAAATCGTAGCAAACAAGGTTAGGTCAATGTACGACAAGGCATAAAAACTGACATGATTTTTTTAATGAGAAATACATGAAACTGAAAAATTGTACAAATCGAAATAAAATAAAAAAAAAAGTTGCAATATTCTTATAATTTGCTGTACTTCTTTTTACATAAACTCTTCCATGGTTCACCTCGGAAATGCATGTCTGAAAACAATGTTTGACTCTGTTCTTCTCTCTGAAAGCTCCATGCAGCAGAGGATCTGCTAAGGTAGACACAAAACTACTCTTGACCACTGGTGAAATGTGTTCAGACGTTCTCAGAAATATGAGTTGGTGTTCTGTCCAGGTTGAGTACCTAGGGAAAGAAAAACATGATTTCAATACAAAAAATTTCCAATTTTGCAATGATACAGAACAGTGTTAAGAATAATAACCACTGAATATAAAATATACTAGGTTTGCCCCCTAAAGATTTTTCTAGTTGACTGGTGGTCAATCAAACCACCACTAGTTGCGTGTTTATAATAATTTGAATACTTATAGGGCCCTATGATTTTTCTCAATGCAAAAATCATGTACTGAATTGCAAAATCCAGTAAAAAAAAAAATAAAAAAATAGATTTTTCTGTATAATGCAAAGTGTCACAGAATCTGCCCATTTTTGAATTAATCAAATCAGAATGGACTAGTCTGTGAACATTAAACCACAAAAAAACTATTTAAATGAATCCTGCATGCTCTGAATTATGGCAGATGATGGTTTCATTTACAACACACACATTGAAGCACCAATGATGCTCGCAGTGTTTTCAGCCTCTTGTCTACAGAAAGTGACAGTGGACAGTATTTTCAAAACACTAACATATAATACATAAACATTGTCTCCAGAGCTGCTCTGAGAGTCACTTCATAAGCATTTGATAGTTTCATTTAAAAAAAATATTACTAATATTTGCATGAGCAAAAATGAAGTTTTTGCCTATTTTAAGTTGTCAATGCCAGTGCCAAAGCACATCAATAGCTTCACTCATACACTTGGATGTTTTCCTAATAGAGCACATTTAGGTTAACTAGGTTCATTTATGTTAGAGTGAGCAGAAGTATAAACTACAAGAAAAAAGGATTGTTGATATTGTCCAATATCCTGCCATGAGCATTTGAAAACGTTTGAAGGGCAATGTATATCAAGTAAAAACAGTGTGTCAGGGTTGTTTGAAAAAGAGTAATGTATATGTTGAAGCATACTTGAGAGCTGCTGCTGGAGCTGTCTGACCAGTGCTGCGGTCTGCTGCTGCTGCTGGGTCTGCTGCATGCCTTGCCGAGGGAACTGAGAAAAAACACAGAAGAAAATTCAGAATATTCAAAAAAGTATAGCAATAGAGGCCACAGAAGCTTCTAGAACTGTTTTATAATGCCTCTGTCGATAAATCGATGCATTGTGGTTTGAGAAATTATTCAGAATCAGAGATTTTCCAAAGGCATTCCGATTCTCTCTTGAATCCATTCTGAGCTTAGATTTGTAACCGCAGAAGGCACGGCATGCTTAAGAAACAGCTGTACTTTTTGCTTTCAATTCCTTACACATGCACCACTTGAACCTAAAAGAATCATTCATACAGTTCAAAAGGGTTGAAGCAAATTACAAGAGTGTTCGAAGTGCGATGCATCGATTTATCAGCCCAGCACTATCTACTAGAGCTGGGACAATAAATTGATGCATCGCGATTGGTGGATCGATTTTGAGATCATCGCAATGCATCACAATGCTCTGTAGAATTGATTCTGAGCAGATGGCGCTCTAGGCTAGTTTTTAAGCGCACATCTAAATGCTCACGAATAAGAGTGCTTGTGCTTTCAGCTGAGTCATGTAAGTGGTTAAATGTACTTGCACATCAGCTTTTACGACATGAGAATTATGCCCCTATTATGGATTTTTTAAAATGAGCTTTCATGCAGTGTGTAACAAGCTTTGTGAATGAAAACAATGTAAAATTTTAAATCTGAAAGAACAGTGTCTATGAAGTTCTTGACGTTTCCCCGGTAACACTGTACACAAAGCAGCACTGCCTCACAAACACTGCTTTATCAGGCTTTACAGGGATGATGAGATGAAAATGAGACCAATCACCACAAATTAGCGTCACGCAAAGGAGGGGTTTGGAAAAATGACTGGTTGAGTGAATCGTTTGGGAGTCGTTGAGCAATTTAAGGTAAAAATAAATGCGTATTGTAAGACAATGAAAGTGCTTTTTGACCTTGCATGCATGTCAACTTCTTGTAGGGGACTCCCAAAACCAAAAAATGAACATTTCTTTACCCATAATAGGAGCACTTTGAACCTTGTAATTCGCTTCAACTTTTTCAAACTGTATGGATGGCTATTTTATGTTCAAGTGGTGTGTGTGTAAGGAATTGGAAGCAAGCACAGTATGGCTGTTTCTAAAGCATGTTAAAAGCTAAGCTCAGAATTGATTCAAGAGAGAATTGCCATGCATTCCATTAATCTCAGAATCGGATGCAGAACAATTACTGGATTCGCAATGCATCGGTTTATTGTCCCAGCCTTACCGTCTACCCAGTTTTCCACCCCTTTGTGTTTCAGTAAACTGTGCATTTGAAATGTGCCTGGTCTCACCATGGGCTGCATCCCGAGAGCCTGAGCGGGAGGCTGGGCTGCTGACACCTGCTGCTGCTGAACCTGCTGTTGTTGAACCTGCTGCTGTGGCACCTGTTGAGGCTGAACCTGCTGCTGCTGTTGCACTTGTTGCTGAACCTGCTGCTGCTGCACCTGCTGCTATTAGACACACAAATACTAACATTTCAGGTAGGGGTGTGCAATATATATCGTCTGCGATCATTTTTGAGACACAGTGCTCAGGAATGGTTGCTGTTAAATGCAAAATGGGGCATGCTAACTTGCTACTGTAAATAAAAGCTGTGAAGTCTTCTGATCGGTCCACTGTTTTGGAACTGACATTGAAGAGCGGTGCTTTAGAGCCCTGCATTTAGGCCCGGGCCCGACGGCTGGGCTTTGGGCCAATTTTGACGTCATAGTTCAGACGCGGGCCGGGCCTCGGGCCTGTTTAAGGCTTCTCCTTATTTTTATATTTTAGACATCCATCAATTAGTGATTAAAAGATTGCCATGCGGCGCCGGTGAATAC
>JAUMHE010000016.1:5281481-5309477 GCA_032359235.1 Enteromius mattozi
TATATTTTTTTTTTTTTTTAATAAGAAAACTAAAAAAGCTGGTCTTATCAGGGCCTTTTGCACCGCAGGAACTATTTCACAGCTCCCAAACTAATCGTGGAACTTCCCACTTTTTGGCATGTTCGCACCACAGGAACTAGGAACTAGAAACTAAGAGCTAGTAGGGTCTAAAATAGTTCTATGAACTATCGTTGACAAAATTTTAAGCTTTTTGGCTAAACTGGATGAAAACGCCCTCATCCGCCATGATTTAAAACGCTGTGTAAACATACAGTGTAAACATTGTATCAACTTATTTCTTTTATAAACAGCATTTACCTTAAGATTTCGTCTATGGCATTTTCTGCTTCTATTAGCCTCAATGACATGTAGCACTGTCAGTGCGAATGCAACTGGCAAAATGGTACTGGGAAATAATTTGAGCAAAATCGTCCCAGTACTTTAGTACTGTACTTTTAGTTCTGGAACTAAAGCTGTGTGAATTGAATCATTCACTCATTTTTTTTTTTTGGGAAACATTTGATTAATTCAGTAAGGAAGCAAGTGACTTATCTTTAATAGTTATTAAAATACTATATAAACCTTGAAGACTGAGACTGAACAATGTGTGTTATAACATTTTTATTCACAGAACTATATGTGTGGCATTTGAGAGGAATGTACGTGAATATTAGTGAACATATTCATATATGTTCACTATTTAAAAAAAATTTGGCATCAATTGCTGTTTGGAAAAAATATTAGAAAGATAAATATTGAAAGTAAATTCAATCCTTGCAGTTGCTCAACAAAAGTTTGCGCTCTGTATTTTTAAAGAGACACACTTTATCTCTCTCTGTCGATTATAGCTTTAGATGTGCGTAATGGAGGCGGGACTGATTAGCCAGTTGGTTGAATGGCCTACTCAGTGTCATATTCATAACCGTATGACTTCACACAACTTGCTGAGGCGGCAAAGTACAGGAACGGAATGGAGTTTGTGGCGAGTTTTAGTTTGGGAGACTGTTTGGATGTTGGAGGCAACAGCTGCTCCCTCTGTGTGATTAATGAGGTACGACTCGAGGCAGACAGTACTGCCTCTTCCCTGCACCTCCAATCAAAACACAGCCTGAGCCAATGCCGACTGAACAGAGCGGGTCATAACATCATCGTGCAGCAGGCCCAGTTCTCCCCACAGCACGATGGAAAGGACGGGTCAGCACAAAGCTCAGATCAAAGGCTGCATACTTTATATTATTTCTGGCTAAGCAGCCTAAGGAATCAATGACAATCAAGGAAAGAGAACAGGACGAGGAGAAATATCTATAAGTGACCCGCTGTGACGCCCTGATTCAAGGCCTTCATCTGTATTCTTCCAGTCTTTGCCAGGCAAAAGGCTCCCAGAATTCCCCGCGGCGGGACTGATTAGAATAAAAGACCCACAGTACTGGTGGAACGAGCTCCTGGGAGCCAGGACACATTAACAGCACTAAGAGCCGTTTCATTCCAGCTCATTGCATGGCTCACAGATCAAGGTCCCATAGTCTTTCTGACATAAAACTGCCATCAGCATTTCTCTCCTCCCAATGCCAGTCTATAAACCGCTAGGCAAACTCCATAATTTGCTCTCGGGCGGTGATTTCGCAAAATGGGAGCTCGAGACGTTCGCGTGGCAGCCACGTAAACAGAGCAAATTAAATTTGATAGGAAAATAGCGTAGGTGGCTAGTGCATCCCCACGGCCCACTTCATCTGAAACATGCGCCTATAGCGGGCTACACCCTCGCATATATATCTGCGGCTGCCGCTTTAAATGAGACGAAGGAGGTGATTTGCGAAACTCCACAGAGAAGACATTTAAAAGCAGAGAGAAAAAAAAAGAAAAAGACACACGCCCGAATAAACTGTGTTTATACTGATAAATGCAGCCCATCATTTTGAATGATATTACAGAAAGAACAAAAATGAGATGTTCTCTGCCTGTCGAATGACCCTCTAGTGTTTTCATTCCAGCGTAATGAAAACCCATCCGTCTTGCAGTTGCATTTCATTCTAATCTCCCTGGAATTAAATCAACGCTTCGGTGGCATTTTTGGACCGCTCACCTTTCGCGCGCGCTAATAAACGATGCGGTGCGAAAGAAAAACAAGTTCTGAAATGGGCGCTGTGGATGTGTAGGTTTAAGTGACTCATGCGCACCAGCTGAGATGTTCCGTGGCTCCATCCAGCCTCTGCTCCCAGCGTCACACATACGCTCCTTCGCATTGTGCCGCCAACTAACCAATGAGATGAAAAAGCCCTGAAACTAATTGGCCACTCTGACGGCACTGTGGGAATGTGTTTGAAGTTTTCACACTGGTACTTTCACACTCTTGCTGACTCAGTGGAGCGCTCTGCTTCTGGCCCACAGGATGCATCAGCCTCAGTCTCTGGCTAATGCTGCAGCGCAGGGAGGCAAAACAGCAAACATACATAGATCTTCTGCAGTCTGTTCCAGGCTGCAGCTTATTTCATCCAAAAACAGGTCATTTAGACAGAACTGGCACATAATACGACCGGTCCATCGTTCTGTTTTTATATGATGATTATAGGGCGAGTACAGCTGAAATCTGACAGCAAAATAACAGAGCGGCGTGAAACAAAGTGTTAGCTGATTCAAATAATGACATGGCAGCGCAGGTCAGTGTTGCAAACAAAAACTGAAACTATTAAAAAGATAGACATTAAAAATTGACATTAAGACGTTGAGCTGGCAACTAAACTAAATATTTAAATGAATCTGCTAATAATAATAACAGCAAAATTAAAAAAAATAAAGATAATTCAAATAATCAAATATTACAGTAGTATAAAAAATGATACTAGAATAACACTGACGTACTGAAATTCCATCCATCTAAAAATAATAAAGAACAGACTTTTCCTCAGATTCATCTCAGCAAAAGAGTGGAAGTCTGCCAGGAAAATCCACTTGTTAAGTGGTGACGTAAGAAGTGCTGTTTCCGGGTCCAAGCCTCAACTCGCTTCACTTGAGAATACTACCTCAGCAGCCCTTTCTGAGCACTGTGTATTCAAATTAAACATTTCAGCTAAACGTTTTCAAACTTACAGTGTACACTACAGTCTCCATGCTCACAGTGTTCCAAACACAATTTTTTTTATATTTATTTATTTATTTTCATATTTTCATGTTCTGGATATCTGGGATTTTGGTATGGAGTTAACGGTTAGGATTGCAATTTTTTTGGTAGTATCATATCACATTGTGAATGTATATTAGCACATTTTGTTGTTTTCTCGCTGTATCTGATAGAGCGGTTGGACACGGAACCGCTGATGCATGACGTCAGACTTAACCAGCGGATAGTATGTTACTAGCAGGTGTTTTCATGATGTGTTTTCACTTGCTGCTGAAATCTTTGAAATATGTCCAAAAGCTGTATTTGTACATTTTTTAGTTCAGTATGTGACGATGCGATTAAACATAAATAAATGAAGGCCATTGTACAGTATGGTGAGTTACCTGACATGATGGGTTGTCCAGTCATGCTCATGGGGGCCATCCCGAGGTTGTTCATGGCAGTCGCCCAAGCATTAGGGTCTGACATGGGCATCGTTAAAGAGTTGGAGTCCATGGCAATATTTCTGAGCCCCTCTGAAAGAGAGAAAAACATCATCTGGGTATAAATCTAAAAGTGTTCACCTCTTCTAAAACACACAGTCCATTTGATTATTCAAACCTGAGCAAAATTACTATTCCTGTTTGAAATTTGTGCCTATTTGTGTGACCTGAGCTCTTAGTGTTAAAAATGTTGCTCAAACTCATTTAGCCCAAATTTATGACCAAATTGTGAAATTGTCTGATGTTTTCATGCTCATCAAGGCTGCGTTTATTTGATAGAAATATAGTAAAAACAGCAATGATCAAAGCTGGATATGCATCATTATTCCAGTCTTTAGTGTCACGTGATTATTCAGAGATCATTCTAATATGCTAATTTACTGTTTAAGAAATATTTCTTCTTATTATTAAAGTTAAAAACAGTTGAGCTGCTGAATAATAATGTGAAAATGTCTACTTTTTAAAGGATTATTTGATGAGTAGTAAGTTAAAAAAGAACAGCATTTATTTGAAATCTTTTGTAACAATGCAAAAATCTTTACTGTCACTTTTGTTTAATGTGTCCTTGCTGAATGAATGCATTCATTTCCTGTTGACCCCAAACTTTTGAACAGTCGTGCAATAAGCAATGAAATAAGAAGAGTTTAGAACAAGCTGTTTGATTCATTGCACACATCTAAACACATTCAAGGTTAAAATCATTCATTTACTCATAGTTTGTATTTAAATGTATTGTACATGGGTTTTAAAAGTCTGAGCTGATGACTAAAACTTAATGAAATGTTCGAGTTGAGAGAGGAATGAGATATAAAGTCTTCATCAGCTTAACACATAAAACATATTTTATTATGATAAATGGGGAGCTTCTTTGAGAACTAATTTATGCACTATTAGCACAGCAGAGGTGCCAATGTGCTTTAACACACCATCACTTCAGAGAAAACAGACCGCCGTTTCAACTCCTGCCAGAGGTCTGATAAACTTCAAAATCGCCCACCGAAAGAATGAACGCTAAAAAAAGAGAAACAGAGCTCAGAAAGTTCCCATATCTGAGGTGTGACCGCTGTGTGCGAGAGAACATATGCTTCCTGCACGGAGTGGGCGGCAGTCACAAGGAGGATTCATTTCTATTGAGAGAATGCCATTGTGCTTCGTTGTTGGTCAGGGAATTATTATACAGAGTTAATGAAAAACAGCATGGTAATTAGTTTTCACATTCTCCAGAGGGATATCAAAGGTGGTTCTGGTCAAAACATCTAAAAAAGCACATTTATTTAAAACAGAAAACAAAAAAAATGACCTTCTCGACATGTGACTCCACGCTTTGTTTCCTTATTTAAAGATAAATCACCCCTCAAGTGTTTACGGGATCTTTTAACATTTAACCAACGTCACGTCGTGTCTAAAGTAGCATGATTGTACGTCAACAACTCTGATTCTGCTCTCCGCTGTTAACGTACTCACACTCTGAATTGATTAGTCTCTATGGCAACACTCATAGTGCCAACACAGATCCATGTGTGGCTTTGTTGTTGATAATTAATTTCTATTTACTCACCTCTATACTTCTTTGTGAAACACGGACGAATAAAGAAAGTGAACCAGGTAACACTGGCTACAATAAAATTACATTTCTAAAAGAAATACGAAGCAGGGACCAGAATGAGGTACAGAGCTACTATAATTTTTTTTTTTTTTACATTTGGAAGCTCGTAATCACTCTGACATGACACAAGAATTAATTCAAAGTCATAGTCCACCAGTACCATCCTGGTTTTGGACTGAACAGACAGAAATCACGCTCTGAAGCTAAAGGAAGTGTGTCTGGTTGATCTTCTGCAGGTTCTCGGAGGACCATCTCTCAGATGTCTTTCTCAACAGATGGCGGAGGTCCGAGGTTTCAAGTAAAGCAGTTGTTTAATCATCTGTATCAGCAGTGGTGGTGTGAGCGGATTGGAGCGACAGGCAATTTCCCTCCCGCTGAAAGCAGTCTGTAATCACGCCGTTCCAAATCCTCACCGGATTCTCCATTTTCCGCTCCTCAATCACTTCCCACTCATTGGTTAAAGAAACTTTACTTCAAAACTAAATACTTCCAAACATTTGGGGTCTTTTTTTTATGTTTTTGAAAGAAATTTCCTTAACACTTTAGATTAGGGAACACATATTTATTATTTACCTTTTTCTTCAAACTCCTACTTTTCTGCTTACTGATAGTAACATTGTCTCTACACCAGATATAACAGTTGTTGTGCCACGCCGCAACAGCTAAAGTCTATCTATACAAAGCGAAATCATCTGAAAGAAGCACTAGTTTTCTTTCGGGAATTTGTCGTTCCGCGTTGCGCCGCACCGTATCCAGTATAGACTAGGTTCTATTGTATTTTGTCGTTTTGTGCCGCACTGCACTACCTCACGGTGTAAGGTAGTTGTTGTGGTAGCTGAACATTTAAGTATTCAGTAGCATTAAGGGATCTATAATATGGTCATGAATTATATGTTTATAAGAATTATTATACAGACAACATGCTAGTAATATGGTTTATATTAGTGCTGTCAAACGATTTATCGCAATTAATCACATCCAGAATAAAAGTTTTTGCTTACAAAATAAATGTGTATACTGTGTATATTTATTACGTATATATAAATAAAAAACCCATGCATGTATATATTTAAGAAAACTATATATATTTAAAATAAAAAAATATTTATAATATAAAATAAAGAACATAAATATATAAAATTATGTATATTTAACATTTTTCAAAATATATACTGTATGTGTGTGCATTTATATATACATAATGAATACACAGAGTTCACATACATATATTATGTAACAAAAACTTTTATTTTGGATGCGATTATTCATGACTAGTTTATTTTTCCCTAATCTAAAGTGTTTACCGAAGTCTCTTATGTTCACCAAGACTACATTTATTTGATCAAAAATCAAATATACAATAAAAACAATACTATTGTGAAAGGTTTAATAATAATTTTAAATAATATATTTTTGATCATATTAAATATTACTTTTAATTACTTTTTAATTTTTTTAATAAAATTTGATACTCCATATACTTTTTTTTCTCCAATTAATTAATCTAAACCTGTGCTGCGCTGCTGTTTCTGCAAACTGTGATAGATTATTTTCATTAAAATTTTTTAGGACCTTTTGATGAATAATAAGGTCATAAGCATTTTCTTAAAATAAAAATTTTGTAACATTGTAAGTGTCTTTACTGCCACTTCTTGAACAAATAAAATCCATCCTTACTGAATAAAAAAAAAACAACATTTACTTGATTTATTTAGATTTTTTTAGTTTTAGTCATCACATTTCCATCTTTCTTTCATTCTGATGACGGTCCATTAACACGTTTTAAAACATGGCGAAATCATGCTGATATGGACTTGTATTCTGACCTGTTAACATGCATGCAATGTTCATGAAAGAGTGACAGCAGACTGAGAGAACATTGTGAGGCTTTCAGAAACACTGCTTCTGCTCAAGGCAAAAATCACACAACTGTTCTCTCGGCTCCATTTCCAGTCCTCAGCACTCACACAATCTGATCAGCAGGCTAGAGGAACATTACAAAAGCCTTATCCAGAATAAACACACTGCCATCAAAGCATCACGCTGTGAAAGTGTTTAAAGAGTACTACGGGTAATGCAGCACTGCAGAAGAAAGAGTCAAATTGAAACCCATACTTCACTTTCTGATGAAAGGATGTAAATCATGCATACAAGCGGAGGATATGAAGTTTGTTTGGTCAGGAACTGGAACTCATTAAATGCTCTTTCATTGGCAAGCAAAAAAATCTTTTTTAAGATTGCTTTAAAGATTATTCTATAACAGCACAGGATGTTTGCTGGACCAACCGCCGCCTCTGCCAAGCCTGAAGAGGCCATTTGTCTTGCCAGGATGGAACGGAACTGATGACGGAGCAGAATCAAAGAGTAAAACCACCAGAGCAAACTCATGACTTCATAAAAAGTTTATATACGTATACGAGATAGCATGCAACTAAGAAATATTTTATTTGGCCATATACAGTTTAACAGCAATGGTTGAGGAGCGGTTGACAATTATTGACACTGACTAGTTTAGACAACAAACTAGTTGATTTTGAAAATACGTAGTAATGGACATGTCAACATTCTAAGCCTAAACGCAAACAGTGTTATTAAAGTTAAATAAAACCACATTCATATAAAAATGCTTTTACTTAATGCAATAAATGTTTTAAAAAATAAAACTTATTTTATTTCAGCTAGTTTACCAAGGCAACATTTCACATTTTCATTTAATACCTAATATCAAAAATATTTAAATTAAATACTAATACTAGAAAAAATAAAAATAAAATCAAAGACTAATAAAAATGACAAAATCCCACAGCATAATTACTAAAACTTTAACTAAACATAATTTCAATATTTTCAATAATTAAAATATAATATCTCACTGATATGAAAATACTACTGTTGGACTGAATGAGACGTTTTTATAGTTTTTGTTAATATTATGAATTCATTTTAAATCTTTAAAATATTGACTTTAATTTTAGCACTGCAATATTTTATTATTGTCCATTCCAGAGGGGCTTACAGTAGTAGACTGTGCTGACCTTACCAACCCACTTTGGGAGGAGGTGACTGCCCAGGGGACAGTTTCATCTCTTTAGGTTTAAATGTCCTTTGGGACTCTAAGTCACCTTTCTAAAACTTCTGAGAGAAAGAGAGAGAGAGCAATTAGAAAAAAGGCTGTTTGAAAGTCACCAAGGATGGATGGGGAGAGTGTCCCCCACAGGCCTGTTTTTCTTCATCTACAGCTCTCTTTCTGTCTCACACACACACACACACACACACACACACCTCTGCCACTATGTGGTCACAAAACTTTCTCAATAAAGCTGTCCATGGCTCACTGCCCAAATCTCCCTCAGAAGGCCAAGAAAAAGAAATTTATTTTACGATCTACAAGGTCTTAACAGCTAGACAGATAATTATTTAGATAATTGCTCTTCAGCAACTGGAACAACTTTAGCAGGAAGTAGAGGGTCATGAATTTAGTCTCAAGTTGGTTATGAAAAAACAAAACAAAACAAAATTTCCATGCAATAAAAAGTATAGTTCCACAAAATATGAATGACATGATGGTGAATAAATGATGACAAAATTGTTCATTTTAACGTGAACTACCCTTTTTAGGGCTTCATTGTGAAAAAAAATAATAATAATAAAAAATAAACATAAAAAAGAACAAAATTCAGAGTATTAAAATAATGTAGGTCAATATTAAAATATTGTTATAATAGCATACCTGTAGGGCTGGGTATCGTTCAAAAAATTTAGATACCGATGCCTTGAGTTTGATACTGGTTCCTGAACGATGCCTTTTTCGATACCAATTTTATGAAATCAGTGAATTACATTATCTCAAAAACATTTTTTTTCAGCTTGTTGACATTCAGCTCCTGAGCCACTTCACGAAAAAATATATATCCAACACAATGAATCAGTGCAAATTAGTTTTAATAAAGTTTTTTAAACAGTTTTCAGTTTACACATCTGTTATGCTACCTTTACACTAGTGCATTATTATTTATTCTTACGATAGCCTTATCATTTTTTGCCCTCTGAAAAATTTGTGTATTTAAAGCATAATTTAAGGCATAAAACATTTGTCTTTTAATTAATGACGATTTCATTTTATTGATGGAAAATAAAGGGGATTTTACATTACAGTTTAAAACACTGAAGAAATACTGTTTTAATCATTTTTGCAGTAGCCAATTATGTACATTCTACTGAATAATAGTAATAAATTTCTGCTTGCCATGTCCAAACCAAACCTTTATTTTGACGGCTTGCCATGAATACCTTTACAGTTCTGTGTGTACATGATATGACGATAGATTTACTCAAATGAAACAGTCAAATGCTTTTGAAGTAACTCTCGGAGCAATTCTGGAGATGTTATTCATGTAGCCTACTGTATTTATGTCCTCACTTAGTGAGACACACTATCGGTCAGTACCTAAAAAGTATCAAACTCCATACCCAGCCCTACATACCTGCGTATATTTATAAATGTGAACATATGCGCACTGTAATATCTGACACTTGTCAAATCAGCCCAAGACACTGACTGTCTAAACAGCTCATATTTTGACATTTAGCATGATATTTTGATTTGTTTAACACTGCATAATTTAACACAAAGCAATTGCTAAACTGCCAAGTACTGCATTTAACAAACACAATCCACTAAATATGTTCTAAAATACAACTTTGCATCTTTCTCATTCAAAAGGCATGTGTAGATTAGTTTCTCACATAATATATAAGCAAGTCTGAACCCTCTCTGGGGAGATCCTTCGAGCTGGAAACGGCAGGCAAGCATTAGAATGAAGTCTTTGGGGACGCGCCACAATTGCAAACCTCATTATGTCAAACCATCACGATTTCAATCAGCCTTTCGGATCACCTTGAAAAGACAAGTTAAGCCAGCTAACAACAAAAGATTGTTGCTTTAAACTCGAGAGTCAAAAGGCATGCAGAAAACACCTCCAACTGATCCCACAGATCACTTCTACAGGGTTCAGGCCATGCAGGTCCTTGAGGAGATCTCTCTGAAACACTAGATATCAGGTGTTTAAATATGCTGAGAGCCCTCCTGCTGAGGCGCTATGATGGCTATCAAGTGATAAGCATTATTTTTTCACAGAACAAACACTTGTATGAGAGCACTCTGGTGTCTCAAGAGCTTTATTGAATGCAATCTTCATTCATACATCTATGGATTGCCCATGTCTTAATGAAGGTAGGAGGAAGTACGATCACTTGAGTAATTACACTTTCAACACTTTGATTTTCCTATTGAACGCCAAAGAGATGTCTGAGGTTTTCATCTGATTTAAGTGATCGTTTATGGTCACAAATTAGCATCGACATAATATTCAGTAAATTGAGTCCAGTTGAGTAAAAACACCCAAAATATGGCACGTCCACTGTGTTTATCACTCTATACTATAAAATCAGATATTCAAAAGTTTGAGGCCAGAAAAATTTTCATTTTAATGTATTTTATTTGGACAGAAAATGAATACTTTTAATTAGCAAGGATATATGAAATTAATGAAAAGTTATAGTAAAGACTTTTAAATGATTACATTAAAAAAATATTTAAAAGAAAAGTTTTTGTTTTGAACTTTCTATTCATCAAAGAAAATCTGAAAATGCACCACAAAAATACTAAGCAGCACAACAGTTTTTTTTTTTAACACTGATAAAAAAAACTAAACAAAACACAAAACAAACAAACAAACAAACAAAAACACATTGAGCAGAAAATCATTATATTATTATGATTTCTGAAGGATCATGTGACACTGAAGACTGCAGCAATGATGCAAATTATTTTTTTTTGGTTTGGAATAAATTACTTTTAACGTATATTTACACAGAGAACAGCTATTTTAAATTATGATATTATTTCACAGCATAACTGTTTCTATTATTAACTACAATTTTTCCCTCAATACATTATTTTGCTGCTTATTAATAGTTAGTGTGGTAGTTGTTAAGTTTAGGTATTGAGTAGGATTAGGGACGTAGAATAAAGTCATGTAGAATAAGGCATTAATATGTGCTTAATTAGCATTAATAAATGACCAGTATTTTAGTAATATGCATGCTAATAAGCAACTAATTAACGATTAATCTTAGCAAAATAATTAATTCTAGGTAAGTTCCAGGTAAGTTAACATTAACATTTTATTAAAAAATGTGTCCTTATTTTTATTTTTATTATGCAGTAACCATTTTATCAAATCTAAAAGGCACTTAAGGCCGTTCCATTCTGCTAAATAAAGGCACGGATAAAAGGGTTGCAGGCACTCTGCTGCATGTCAAACTCAGCTATGCCCTTCAGCCGTGACTATATTCACAAAACAGCACAGCATCAGCTTCAAAAACACACATACCGACGGCTGAGTCACCAGCTGTCTTAAGTTAGTAAATGAGATATAATTCAATTGCCGTTTACAATTTCAGGCCTTGAATGGAGTTTAAGAGCAAAACAGGAACACACAGTGATGATGTTTTTCTTCCCTTCCGAGTATCACTTTACACCGGCAAAAGTGAAACTGGTAAGTTGAAACAGACATTGTTAAATCTTGGCTGGCCTTCTCTGGCTCCTGCAGAAGCTGCTTTGGCTAAGAGAGGCTTGTTATAATGTGGCCGGCATTACTGGAGAGGTGGATTCAAATTAACTCCTGTCTCGGGTCAAACGCCCCGTACCCGTTCCAGCCAGACGCTCGCAAACATGACAGCAACAAGGTCTTTCTAACAATGCACGGTGCGCTGTGATCCCACGTCTGTGTGTTTACACAAATTATTTTTTTTTCCGTCTCTCTTCTGGCTGGATTAAGGGAATAATTAGTTTTGGGTTCCAGCTCAGTGGCGGTGACATTTCCCTTGCCGCTGCACATTCATCCCCCAAATGTACGATTGAGGACGTGCTCGTCAGGGCTTTGGGCTCTGGAAGGGATTGTTGTGAGCCGTCTAAGAAGGAAACGGGGTCTGACAGCACTGCTGGAGCAGCACCTCTGAGCTCTAAGACCTGAGGAGTTTAATAGAGAGCAGCCATCAATAAAGACACATCATTACCAGACACTTCACGAGAGACGCACTCAGGCGTGCAGACCGCCGTGTTACGACATCTACAGTCACGACCGCTGAGAAATCTATTATTCATGCCTGGAAAAGCAAGCCATGGGATACGGAAGCCTTAAAAAGACGTGCATTGTCATGTGATCTCAACAAAATAAAAGTGTTTTTTGGAGGTAACAAAAGCCGCTTCTGTTCTGTGCGGCTGCATCACGGTTGATCAGGGATTCATTGAAGTTGAAACGGCTCTACTGTACGCCTGTCAGTGATTGAGCACTTCCGCATCAGTGTTTTCGGACACTCCAGAAAGACCGGGCTGCAGTAGAGACAACAGTGACTCAGAACATCCAAGCCAATGTGTCTGCATGGATATAAATGTATGTTTGACAGACGAAGATTAAATAATTAGCAGCTAAACAGAGAAACAGAAAGTAACTAAGTCATGTAAACAAGACATATAAAATAAAATAAATTATACTGAAAGGAATTATCAGGCAGTGAGAGACATGCAATTAAACTGCAGTTCAAAATCTTGGTGCAAGTAACAAGTAAGAAATAGTAACATTAATAGCTGAAATATTATACAATTTAAATGACCTGTTTATGTATGCTGATTTTGCTGCTTCATTTTCTTATGTATGTGTGTGTGTGTGTCCAGTTGTGCTGCTCCAGTTGAAACCATAAGACATTTTTTTTTTAAATCCTTATCTTTTATGACATTATATATGTCTTTACTATCAATTTGGATCAATTTGATGTGTCCTGCAAAAAATAAAAATGTATTTCTTAACAAAAAACTATGGTGGTGTATATTTTAATCTACAAATAATTATAACAAACAAACACAATTGCATTTAAAAAAAATAAAAAATAAAACCATAAGACCACTATTTCAAATAAATCAATTACGCCAGTCACAGGGGATTTACTTTATTATTAAAAATTTGATTAGATAAGACACATTTAAAGTTGGCGCTACCTAGCTGAAATATACTCCTAAAGGTTAGGAAATACCCAGAGAACATTTTAACACTATAATATATTCAGGAACATGGACATATAGGCCTAATAGTAAGCCTTTTTTAAGGATTATTGGGTATATATCATCATAAAATAAACAGCAATGGTGTTATTAGCCAAAACCTCTGCCTTCCAAAATGTAGCGGTGCACTAAATAAGCTCGAATGGTTATAGATGAGATCATTTCAAAAAGGCCAACAGTTTGCTAATGAATTATACTCAATTACTGGAAGATTAAATTGTCATTATATTTATTGCAGAGTTTTTAAACACTTATCTTGCTGATGCTGTTATTTATGTGTGCTTAACAACACCATTACTACTTGGCTTTACACATGAATTCATAAAACTAGCGAAGAAACTTGATGAACTCGTGCGCACACTGACGTGTAGTACATTAATATCCACGGCATGCAGCTCTGAACCACAGGGATCCTGAGAGACTGTGAAGCGCCAGAGCAAACCCTCGGTCTGACACTGCGAGAATGACATGAAAGCAGCAGCACTTCAGCTAATGCTCAAACACAAGGGTCAGCCATCACGATAAGCTGCTCTGAATTTCATATCAGGAGCTCAAACACAGGCTCGTCATTGTCTTGTGCTCACTCTGGCAGTTAGGTCTCACCACTGATTCCCACAGTGCATCGCTCACACTGTAGGAGTGTAGACGAGCAGTAAATTCATATATAGTAAATTCATATATATATATATATATATATATATTTTCATATTGCCTTTAAACCACATTTAAAACCATATAAATGGTTTAAAAGTGGGTCTGGCTCTGCATGGCTGGACAGCGATTAAAATCTTAAGATCTGCAGATGAGCCAATCAGATCTCAGTGCTGCTGGAGGGCAGAATGATTGCTTGATTTATAATGTCTTCAAATACTTCTGCATGAATTATGTAATTACAGGTACAGCAGAGCTCATCGTCATCTTTGAAGTAATAGTCCATGCTGCCTACAGAACATATCCATGTGAGATTGAAGCTCATTTGGCTAAATTAACAGTGTGTCGTTTCCTTTAACTGGCCGGTGTTTGATCTGGAATTGTTACAGACTGAAACAACCTCTTTACTCGTCCCAAAGCCCGCACAAAGGGTTCAAAAAGAGATAAGTTCTTTCAACCTGAACAGAGTTCTAGGACAAGAGCTAATTAAAAAGTGACTTTAATTTCTTTGTGAAGTTTGTTACAAAGAAAAAAAAACTACTTATTGATTCAGTGTTAAAACTGCTGTACAGACAATAACTTGTTCAGATACATATTAAGAGTTAAGCTACAGGTTCAGCAAGAACCTTTTTTTTTGGCAAATTCCTAATGTTAACTTTGTGTGTGTGTTTTTTTTAAAGACATAAATCGCAGAACGGTTCCATGTCATGTGACACATGCGTATTGTATGTGTGTTTATCCATGTACTATTTTATAAAAAAAGCATATTGATGAGACTATTAGTGCCATACCTCACTCTAACTCAATCAAGAAAAGCTGTAAATTAATATGAATAAAAACACTACACCAAATACAATCCAAGTTCCTTCTTCTTTGAGATGAATTTATCTGTCATGCTCATGGCAACAAGAAGTTATTGTATTCTCATTTGTCAACTATCATTATGACTGTCATCTGACAACTGGAGATATTCAACTCAGTGAATAAAGCCAATGTCAGGATTATCATTACATTTGGGTTT
The DNA here is from genome assembly GCA_032359235.1 of Enteromius mattozi. Taxonomy (NCBI): domain Eukaryota; kingdom Metazoa; phylum Chordata; class Actinopteri; order Cypriniformes; family Cyprinidae; genus Enteromius; species Enteromius mattozi. The sequence continues at coordinate 5,296,482 of JAUMHE010000016.1, forward strand.
GCTTCTTTACCAAACCCAGTCATATAACCCCAGATCAGGTTGAATGCACGGCATGCATTGCAAGGGAGAATTCTCAATACCTTTATTTTTTTTTTTAAAAGCTTGATGCTAGTTGCACTGCTATTATATGGACAATCACAACAGAGAGAGAGAAAGAGAGAGAAATAAACCCTTTGTGGCGCAAAAACTCAATTTTTGGTTGAACTAATACCTTTAATTACATACTGCAAAGTCAAAATAGCGCTACTGCATTGTTATGGCAGCTGCTGGTTTTTACAATAAATTTCACTATTTATTTATTTATTTATTTATTTAACAGAAACTCAGTCGGTGGAGGCACAGAGATTTAAAAGCTCTAGTCCGTCTGATTTCTCAGCTTGTCCCCATGCTGAGTCTCTCTGGACTTTTTGCGCACTTGCATCTTGCTTTCAGGTTTGGCTCTGAGTTGAATCGGTGTGGAGGTGGGAGGCTGTGTTAGAGGTGCTGGGGTTTACTGTTTTTTCCCTCCAGCTTGCCCAGGGGATGTGCCTTTGTTCCTGTTCAGAGATGTCTGACATATGCACACAGAGAAGGGTCACTGCCCTGACATGAAACACCGTTTGCAACCCATTTTACTTTTGTAATGGGATGTGTTTCAGAGTACACCAGAATATTCAATGGAAGGGGTAGGGAAGTAGGATGGAGCCTCTGAATCTGAACGCAGCAGACACATATATCTGTCTGCATTCAAAACCAATAACATATGTCACAAGCACATGAATGCATCCTTAATGGGTTCATCTGTGCAGAGGAAAGCAAGTTTTTTCCTTTTTCTGTGTTGAATCAGAATGGCAGATGATGATGTTAACGCTTTGTTAATGAACAAATGAGTGGGGCGGGTAATGAGTTAAGAGTTTACTGATAAACTGTCATGCTGTTTGCTTACCCACCAGAGGTGCTCATCTTTTCTGCAGTCTTTCCCCTATTAGCTTTAATTAATCACAACAACTTAATTAACGGAGCTTAATTATTACAGAGGAGTAGGCTGAGCTGTTTGAAACAGAGTGCCTCTATGGAGAAACCTGAATTCTCAAATGCATTGCTTGCACTGAAAAGGATGCTGCTAGTGATGATGATGATGATGATTATGCTTAGTCATTTTGTAAAGATCCTATATAATAAATGATTTGCTTGTGTACCAAGTAGGCATACCAATATAAAATATACAATATATTATAAATGAAACCTACTTGATAATGGTTTCTATTTTAATGTTCTAATAGTTACAATAACCTTAAATAAGGTAAAATCATGGTATGTGGCAAGTATGTCTCACATGTGCAAAAACATTTTTTAGACACAAAAACAAGTTCAGTACGCCAAACACAGAAAATAAATTATACCTGCAAGTGAACATATCCTGCATTTGAAGTTATCAATAAAAGGAGAACGATAAAATACATACATATATATCACACATTTTACTTTCATTTCAGGTGTTACAATTTTTTTTTGTCAATAAAATAAAAATAAAATGCACTATTCAGAAACAAACTACCTTGCATTATTGTATATGCAACCGCAGAGAGAAAATCAGATATTATGGCTAGTATGGAGTGCAATTTGATCACTGAAAACATCTTTTTCAAGTTTTAATATCTGGCACAAAACCTTCCACAATGTATTTCCAAAAAATAAACTGTCAGTAATTTCAAGGTTTAAGACTCCAGAAAAGTACTCCCTTCAAGCGTATTCACAAAATCCCTCTAAAGAGTAAATACACTCATAGAAACCCTTAAAAATGAGAGAATTAATAACATGTTTGATCCTGCTGGCAGCTCAAATTGTTTAGCACTAGAGGGCACAGACTGCTTCCATGTCAGCCAGCCGCGTTTCATTTCCTTTGTTCAGTGCTTGACGGATTACCACAGCAATTAACGCCAGACGTCAACATACTGCTGCATGTTAGTGCAGCAAGTGCTGATGATCATGCATATTTTTTTTTTATTTGTATCGTGCATTTACCGTTTGCACACTTTTTAATAAAAGGTGTGTCGCTTCGACAAGCTCTTACCAGCTTTCTGAACTAACATATTTTTAATTGTCTCTAAAGTAGGAGGATGGTATTTGCTTACACTGTTTGCACAAGTTTTAAATGTCTTTGCTATGTACACAGAAGGATCTTCTCAAATAGCGCCTCAATTAGTTGAAATGTTAGAGTATGTGCAGGCGCTGTGAAACCTCATATGTATAAGAATCTCAGAGCAGATCTTTTCCACATTTTCTGACAAAGGCCTTAAACTCTAGAGCGTCAAAGTAAAGGGCCATGAAATGAAAAAGAGACTGACAGGGAGAATGATGAGAGACATAATAGAAAGCAGCAGCCGGAATATATGCCTAAATGTATACCATATGAAGGGATTTAAAGAAACAAATCCTATCATTACGAGTCTGGATAGCTTTAAGGAAATTCATTCTTTGCAAGCGAATGCCAAAAAACTGTTCTGGCGCAGTGGTTCATAAACTCAGTCTCTACTGAAAATGTCTGATTAATAGACTAGTGACAGATCGATATATTAAAAATCTGGCTATTATGACATTATTTTCATTAATCAATAACCATGCCTAATTGTGTGATTATGAAAAGTCTTTCCTTCAGAACAAAATGAAATGATTATGTCATACATCTGTCATCTATTTGCTGAACTCTACACTGTAAAAAATTACTGTGATTTTAATGGTAAAAAACTGTGAAAATGCTACAGTAAAAACCCGTTAAATGGTTAATCGTAAATTCCTGTTAAATTTGCAGGCAAACTCTGTAAACTGACATTCCCAGAATTCTCTGCATTGCATTTTAAATTTAGTTATAATTTCATGTTTTTTCTTTGAAATAACTGTTTCTTCTTAGTTTTTTTTTTGTATCAGTTATGTTTATTAGTGTTGTATGTAACATGTAATGTTGTTAAATGAATGTTTATGGCAGTTTAATAATTCTTACCATGATGGTGTTTAGTGTTTGTGTCAATGACACTGAGCACCTTCTATATATGTTACTATTTAAAAGCTACACGTGATCAGCTTTTGTTCATCATGTGACTTTCTCATCACCGCATGCATTTGGTAGTTATCAGAGCATTTCAAAGGTACAAAATAGATTTCACTACTTTAATAGGTTGGTGTATTAACATTATATCAGTTATTATGGTTTCTTATTAGAAATTACGGTATTTAACTGTAAATTTAATACAAAACTGTAAAACAAAAAATATTGATACGGTTTTATTCTGGCAACCACAGCTGCCATTTTTTTACCGTGATTTTTTTTATACAGTGTAACTATCTGCCCTAATAGCACTGACTATCAAAAAGAAAACACTGTATTATGCAAGCACTAAATAATACCATTGACAAAAAGTGCAGTTACTGTTAGAATTTACTAAATGTAAGCAGGGTTTAAAAAACATTTATTGTTCAGTAGTTCAGGTGTTTGTTTCAGTCTCCAGATAAAAATATAAATAAGTGCCAGTACGTTTTACTGTGAAACAACAGCTGCAACTGAATCAACTGATTCCAGTGGGGCATGTATGGCTAGTTCCACATAAGAGCCTATACACTGTACAAAAAAGGGTATTTACTTGCAGTTAATTAGTCATTTTAGGTAAACAGCAAGGGTCAGTAAACAAATCATTGAGTGTTTCTTTTTTGGTACAGATTCTAACTATTTAAATCACTGGGAGCGATCAAAGTACTGACAGAGCTACCAAGAAAAAAATGGCAAAACATACCAAGGTGAATGAATGTGAAAGAGTACAGTGACACAGGCACAAGTGAGCATAGTCAACAAAAGGCAGCATTGTATGCAAAACAGGCATTGTTTTTATGATTGTTTTTTTTGGCAGTGTGTTGACATGTTCCTTGGAGAAAAATGCACTGCTTAATTAGTTTTTTCTCATTTTGAAGTTGCACCTGTCAGGAAGTACAGAAGGCTCCTTCAAACTTTGCACTCGTAACAAATGTCAACACATATCTGAAGCTTCTAATTAGAGCACCTGCTTCCTGTCTTGACACAAGATTTCTTCTGCTCATTTGACAGCCCATATATTACGCACTCAATGACAAGAATTTAATAAAACAAACAGCATCATGCCATAAACCATCAAATCTTGGACATGCTAAATTATGCCACCGTTTAAAGTGTATATAGCAGCAATTTGGGTTGACAGTAAGTGTTAATATGGAAATTAGGTCATTCCATGTTCAATTAACTTTCCGGTTTAATTTAGAATTGGCCTTGGTATAAATCCCTTCAGAGGATGTGCCCTCCCATCAAGCTTTTTACAGACATATCACCTAAAACAGAAGGAAGAAGAAGAAGAGCAATGCCTTTATTTTTAGTATAGAGCATCAGGTGCTTCCAGACAACACATAATATATGTACAGCATAAAATAGCATTTAACTAAAAGCATTTTTCTAAAAAAGTTTCTAAAGAGGGTTCTAAAGAGAACTATTCTGGGTTCCAGACAGAAAATTTCAGAGTTCAGGACCATTTTCTTCTTGGATTAATATTATAAAGAAACTTTTTTTTTTCACTATATAGTTTGTTTTGTGTAAAGGGAAGATAAACCGATTCCACAAACGTTCTTCGTGTTCTTCGCGTTCTTCGCAAACTGTTCACTGAAAGATTCTTTGAGAAAACAGAAAAACATGGCTTCACATTTTAATAAAAAGGTGAAATACCTTGGAGAACAAAACCAATAGCGCATCACATTAAAGGGTTACTCCATTCCAAAATGATTTTTTAATAAATCACTTACTCCCATGTCATTCCAAACCTGACGTCGTCACAATACTCTACCTGCCATCAGTGGTTCAACTGTAACTTTATTAAGCAATGTGAATACTTTTTGTATTTTTAATTACTGACGCCGTCTTTCAGACTTTTCTGCACCTTGACAGCCCTGCTGAAAGCTGGGATGCTGGTGTATGCTGGTCCTTAGCCAGCACATGACCAGCATAAACCAGCAAAGGATCAGCTTAAACCAACTAGCATAAACCAGCTTAAATCAGCATCCCAGTTTCAAAACCTAGCTAACCAGCACATGGTGTTTTTTTCAACAGGGAGTGGTAATTGTTTGGCAGTCAATGGGAAAGTCACAAACCTCCCAGTTTTCATCCAAAAAATCAGAAATTGTGTTTCGAAGATGAACAAAGCTTTTACGGGTTTGTAACGACATGGGGGTATAAGTGATTAATGACAATACTTTCATTCTGCTGTGGAGTAACCCTTTAAATCACCACAGAGCTGATGTCCTTTGAGACAGAGCACTACAAGCTCTTTTGGGACTACAGACTTAATGCACATCTCAAGACCTCCACAGCAGAGCAGATCAATTTAGACCATTTCCTTGCTGTTCATCTTTCTTTCACACAGTCTGTCATCACTCTCACATGGCCACAACCCCTGCATATGCTGATGTCAGCCTCGAAAAAACATTAGAACATTCTGCTACAACCTGAAAAAAAAAATGCCATGCCATGTTAAAGACTGAGTGACAGTCTCAGTCAGGGAGCAGGAGAGCGGTCATAGTTTATTAACTCTCATTCACAGAGACAATCGTGAGATGAAACGGCAGATCCATTAAGCTGGGTTGGTTTAATGTGTTTTGATGGAAACGCATCGTGTTGGAGCGAATGGCTGCTCCTTGCACCATTACACCACAGCAACTGTTTGCTGCAGACAAATGTACACATTCTCCACAACAACACATGCTTACTTGAGTAATGCTATCCTGACAGAAGATGTTTCACTGACAACGACTTGCTTGTGAAGGAAACAAACCCACACTGGCAGGTGCAGGAGTCAAGTTATAGAAAAAGAGAGAAAGTGATGATAAATTGAGGTGGATCTATTTAAAAAATAAAATAAGCCCGTGAAACATCAGAAGGAAATGAAACAGAAAAACACACAGACAAAAGAAATTGGATGCAAAAATACCTCTTAACTGAGTGTGCTGCCTGAAAAGCATCAGAGAGAGGGAGAGGGAGAGAGAGAGAAACATAACAACAGCCTCTATTATTGTGAAAATGGAAAGGCTTGGTTTGAAAAGAAGACGAGAGGAAAATACTGTAGCTACTGAAATGCAGCAGAATAAGTCCTATTCTTTCATCTTTTTAATGATGAAAAGTGATGAGTAAAGGTCAGCGCTGAAAGCTTATCATCTTGTTACATGAAAACAACAGCTATCTGTTACACACCCATTACAACTCATTTCACAGAGCCTCTTTGATTCCGGCTGCTGATTGGACAATGCAGATATCTGGACATAAGCAGACTCTTCAGAAGAAAACAAACTAGTTTTTTTATATCTTCAGAAGAAAATGTAAGAGGTGATCAAAATTAATGTGAGCGTGTCAATGAATCCTATACTTTTGTTTTGAACTCATTTCGATGAACAGTTCTGTATACATATTCAGAACACTGTTGTTGTGAAATCTCACTTAAATCAGGATGGCTTAAAATAGATAGAGATATAAGTGACACTCTTTGAAACATCTTTCAGAAAGGAGTTTCAAAAAATAAAAATGTATAAACAAATCATTATACGCTTTTTTTCACAGTAGAGTTGTAACCGAGGTAAATTATAGCTGCGTTTATTGACTGCTATTGCTGAAAATGTGTACAGTGTGTGTGTGTGTGTGTGTGTGTGTACAGTATATATATATATATATATATATATATGTATACAGTACTGTGCAAAAGTCTTAGGCACTAGTATTTTCACCAACAAAAAAAATGGTTTTAAGTGGGTTATTTCTATCTTTTGCTGTAGCGTGTCAGTTGGAAATATCAGTTTACATTTCCAAACATTTTTGTCATTAATTGTAATAATGCAGTGAGATTATTGTCTGCACAAGGAGTCTGACAACAGCCAGTGCTCCACACAGAGATCTGATCTGATCATCATCCAGTCTGTCTGGAATAAGCAATCAAGAATGCATTTAACTGAAAGACATTTTTAAGGCTGCAAATAAATTATTTGAAATAAATGCTGAACTTTAGACTGATCAAATAATCCTAAATGACAGTTTCCAAAAAACAAAGAAACACAAAAGTTTTATAATAAGATTAAATACTTCTTGAGCAACAAATTGGCATACTAGAATGGTTTCTGAAGGACCATGTGACACCGAAGACTAAAGTAACTATGAAAATTCAGCTTTGATTAAAGCAATAAATTAAATTTTACAATAAATTGAATGTATGCAATATTTTTGTTATTTTTGTTTTGAAAAATATTACCAACCCCAAGTTTTTGAGCAGTAGTGTGCATTAGAAAAAAATAATAAAGATAGATAGAATAATAAAGAAAATAGGGAATTTTCATGTCTGGGGGTCTAGAGTAAACTGGGGTGGGCAGAAATGCAAGAAGGTTTGTGTGCTGAGCTGAATGTAGGAATGAGTTGCCCTTCATGACAGAAAATCTATGCTGGTATTTGAAGAGTCTTTAGCCTTTAGTCGAGCACAAGCTCCATGCTTGTTATCAATATCAAGTTATCAGGCAGTTCTAAAGGCTGCCCCTTGCGATGTTCAAAATATCCGTTTGCCAGTTTTGCACTGTATTGTGAAGCCCAAGCACACGAGTGTTTGAGGAGCTGTGGTCATGATGGCAGGGAACGTGTCTACTTCTAGTTTCCAGCAGCTTGTTCTATCGACTGATGCTCTGAAGCTGGCATTATCGCCGTCTGAGAGCCGCTGCCGCTAGGATCTTATCAAGGGCAGCCAATTATAAAGGAAAGGAGGTGAGCCGCGTTAAGGAAATGTCAGCAACTCTGTAACCTCCAGCTCATCTTATCTGTCCTCAAGAATCACATGTCTCCTTCGTCTCATTCACCACACAGAGGGAAGTACAAGTCCCTTTGAAAACCCACAATCAAAGACAAATTAGTGCAATCTGTGACAAAACCACTGTACACAACATTCTGATTTATTTAACAGGAAGGGGTTTAATAAATGGTACAGTGGTGCTTCTGGCTGCTGTTTGGCCCAAAGCTCAGGGCATTATGATTTAAACCATAAGAAAAACTCAGCCAGAATTGAGGAATTAAGTAATTCAATAAATAAAATGTCAGAGAATTTGAAAGAATAAATCAAAAGTTAACTTAAATCATGATATTAACTAGTGTCTGTAAATATTTAAAGGTGCCATTGAATTGAAAATTGTATTTACCTTGGCATAGTTGAATAATAAACACACAGAAAAACAGGCGAATCAAAACATAACACAGACTGTGATGTAACAGTCGGGATCACTAATGCTCCCGATGTTTGCATACCGTATATGTTCTAGGCCAAACGCCAGCCAAACCATTAGAAGTTCTGCAGGTTTTGTTAAGAAACAAGCAAGGCAATAGCAAAAATGGCAGATCATGGAAATAAATGTTGTGTTCCAGGCAGTGCAGGGGATGTGGAGAGCAGGGATGGGTTAGTGTCTATATTCAGCAAGGCATGGAAAGAAAATAACACATTCTTGTAAAATTAACAGAGTTTGTGCGATCACAAATCTCCGAAGCAAAAAGAAAAGTAAAAAATGACCATGCATTTGAAAACATTAATAACATTCATCTCATTTTATTGTCTCCATTTCATTACCACTGGTTTAAAACACGGGCCATATTAATATCAAAAAAATATATATATAGATATATTTTTATTAAGTTTTAAATGTTATTTTTGTTTTTTTTATATAAATGTGTTTTATTTTTCCCAAATTATGTGTCTTCTGTTCAATAACAAAAATGTATTTTATAGGTCCTAAAATGCCATTTTGGTTAACCTTTTAATAAATTGTTATTAAACCATATAAGTTTCATGATTTAATTTGGCATTTCGAATAGTAAAATTTTATTTAACCATTAAAATGGAGTGAATTTGAGTGTTTTTGGTAAATAATAAAACAGAACTTTGATTTCTGAGGGTTCTAAAAGATGCACGGTCGTTTACAGGGAAAGCAGAGAGGAAGATCACTTTTTAGCTCTCTCAATCCCCATCAAGCAGCTGAGATGAGGGACGTCACAGCATGCTATCCGTCCATCAGCGACGGAGTCAATGATCCGATTCTTCACCATGGACAGAGAGTCATTCCAGGAGCCTGAGGACGCGGTGACAAACACTCATTAGCATGCGTTAATGGTCTGCCCAGCTGAGTTAGAGGATATCAGGCATAAAAGCAGAGATGCAGATCTCGGAGCCTCTCCCTGTGAATGGCAAGCCGCTCTTGCGAGAGCTATCGAGCATGTGCCTTTGCAATGATGGGGCGTTTGACGCAGAGATCGGTCAAGTGCCTGTCATAGGCAATGGGCTCAGACCTAGTTCTGCCACATCACTTAACATTAAGCGTGACTGAGACGCAACGCAACCCCTTCTGACATTCCACCCTCTCCAGCCACTCAGCGGCTCGCAGAGATAAATGCATGCAGAGTTTCCAGCAGAAACGGAGGTGCCCAGCTTTTTCCATCCGTCTGATTTTGAGGAATGGAGCCAAGCGCGGTTCATATCAGAGCCACGTGATGAGACTGGCAGAGAGCCTGAGAGCGACAGCGATTCTTAAATGCGGAAAGATAGCTGGATGATTGACACGTCTACGATCGCCCATCTCCTTCAGGCATGACAGCTTCTCAGGTCCAGCGCTGTGACTTACTGACAGACTGATATCTAATGGGAAGCTCAAATCTCAGAACAAAGTGTATAAAGACAGAAGTGAATTTGGGAGCTTCCTACCTCCTACGTACTGTATGTCTATCTCGATAACACTTTACAATAAGATTCTGTTAGTTTTAACATTAGTTAAGATACACTATAGAAGTCTGTTTCTGCCATTGAATAAAAAAAAAAATTATAATAAAATAAAAGGTAATTGCTATTTTTTTCTCACAATACTGGTGTCTTTGTGAGATAAAAAAGCTTGGGGTGGTAAACTTTAATTATCTACAGTGAAAAAAAAAAGTTTAACAGAGGCATGACAGTTGGTATCGGTGAATCTTTTAGGTTCTTACCCATCGATATTATGTGTGTGTGTGTGTGTGTGTGTGTGTGTGTACGTGTGTTTCAGAACAAATTAGGAATGATTCACTGACTCACACACAGTCATTCAGACAGTTTACACATACTGCTGTAATGATGCAACCTGCAGGAAAGGTAAAAAGATTCCCACAACTAATGAACACAGTGGCAGTCTGAAACAAACACAGTGATTCAAACAGTGAAAAGAATAAATACGGGAATTCCACTGAGCCACTAATTTGACTGTTGTAAAATACAAAAATATATAATTTGACCATCATACACTTAAACCTTGCTTGCTGAATAGACATTCCAGCACATACTATGATTAGAAAGTTTGAATAGCCACCACATTTCTACAGTGGAGAACTTGACCAAGTTAACCTACTACATATTTTCCCTTGAGTTAGAGACAAGAGAATCATCTGTTTTGAGTAGAACTTGACCAGCATGTTTACATGTTTTTTCAGAGATTTGTGTCCCTTTTGTGGCACACACACATCCCTCCTGGGACACACTGAAGGTTAAACCGTAAACCTCTGAAAGGCAGGAAAGAAAAGGAAATTGTAATACTTGAATGCCTGAGGGACTGAAGAGGCACAAAGGTTGGAATGCTAACAGAGATGCTGTCATGCCACTGCTATGGCAACATCCTGCTCAAAGAGGAGCCCTGTGCTCTTTAATGCTGTTAGATACACCGCTCCGTGTCTTTGATCTCCTCAAAGGTATGTGCATTCATGACTTTACAGCCTATAAAATCAGCCAGTGAACAATAACCTGTTTTATGGTGATTCTCATCATAGCATCATTCAGGAGATATATATCGATATCCCCAAAAGAAAATAGATTCTTATAAAATATGAACTGCCGTCATCTCAAATCCTCACACCCACACACAGAGAAAGATATATTCACTGACACACGGGCCAGGAAGACTGTTACTATGTTACCAACTGAAGAATAAATAAATAAATAAATAAAAACAACAACAATAAATCAATCTATCATAAATATGGAATAACTATGGCTTGCATCTATCCATCTATCCATCTATCTATCTATCTATCTATCTATCTATCTATCCATCCTGCAACTCTTTCTGAGCAACACTCTAGTACCCATAACCACTAAACTATTCATTGAAAGCACATATTAAATTCAGTCTAAATATGAGGGATATTTCATTTGGGAGGCAGTATATTGTACTGATATCCCAGACAGAAGCAAGCACACAGTATTTACAATTGGCAGCTATTTACATTACAATACTCTCAGCAACCAGCCTTGTCTGACACACAACGCAGAGCATAATAACACACACGTTACATTAAAGCGTCTTGTTCTGATTTATTTATCTGCAGAATGACTCAGACAGACAAAAAACAGAGCACTAGGATATGGGACAGTCAGGGCAGATGTGAGAGACGGGCAGGTGTGGCCTTAGAGGAAACTTCCAGACAAATGCAAAGAGGATGAAGCTTCCACCATCTGATAGATGGTGGGCAGGAGTAGGACAAACACAACTGGGAAAATATGGCTAGATATCCTGTCTGGGCACAAACAACACCTCTAGTGACATGAATCATTAAAGGGAGGCCTGGAAATAGCATCTGAAGTTGGGAAGGTCAGACAGGGTGTCTGTCTTCCAACATTCACAAACAGCTCCCTGTCGATGGGGTCCGCGGCCCCTCCCAGAGATCGTGCACAATCATCGACAAAGACGCTACATCTGGCTGAAGGTGAACCGCGGTGCAATTGCCAATTAAATCTAATGAGAGCTGGTGTGTGACACATTTGTCATGATCATCAGAAAGAATGAGCAAGGGCTGAGATATAATGGTCTCATCATGGCTATGTAAACCATTCTCTTGGGAAATAAACAGCATCTTCCTTACTACACAGACACGACTGTATTTAACTGATCCAGGCCTCCTACTGCCACATGTGGCTTATCCCACACTACACACCACCGATCCTGGCTCAAAACTGCACAATCCAGCCTGAACCTCAGACTCAGTCCTATGTGGTCTCAGAGGTATTTTCTCACCTGTCTTCTTCTCTGCTCTGAAAACCAAATGAAGAGTTCTGTGATAACACTTCAATGTTCTGCCTCAGCGTTTCCCACCATAGTGGATCAATAAGCATTTTTATAGACGCTAATTAAATGCTGATATGCCTGGGGTGCTGTAACTAACTTTTTAACTAGTTTCGCTATGGAAAGGAATCCGCATTGTAGTTTCAACTTGCACTATACAACAGTCACTTGGAAGAAGTGAACAACGATTTGAATAGTCCTAGCCTCATTTACTAAAATTACAGTAAATAAGGCCACATGCAGTCATTGTTCAAAAGTTCAAGTGCTTTAAGACCTTTAAATGCACACGTAAAACAGAAGACGGTGGCCATGTTTTTTAAGATACACAAATATCCTCATACTCAATGAAGGCACCTTGGATAAAGACACTGTATTACGGTTTTCAGGGCAGTTGGATAAATGGACTAGTCTGCATAAACAGATAAATATAGCCATGTTTGCAGACTTCAACTTCATGTTTGAATGCCTAAAAACTAATATAACGGAAAATTTCTAAATACTCTAAAATATATATATATTAGGGGTGTAACGATACGTCGTATCGTATTGAACCGTTCGGTACGAGGCTTTCGGTTCGGTACGCATACGAACCGAACGATTCAGAAAAAAAAAAAAAAAGAAAGAGAAGAAAGTGTGTAAAATATAATGTTTTCAGTGCTACGCTCAACAAGGCAGCGCAAACGACGGGGCAGGGAACCCGCGTCTGCTCCTCCCACCCCCAAACAGACGAGAACCAGAAACACACACATTACAAAACATCACCCGCAGCATTCAGGTAACGTCCCTTTGCCATTTCAACCCAACATCCAGCTGTTTAACCAGAGCTGCATCTTTCTGCTCTAACACACTAAAATAATG
>JAUMHE010000016.1:5341515-5371162 GCA_032359235.1 Enteromius mattozi
AGTCCAGGATTGACAACAGACACAAAACATATAGTAAGTCTGACGCTGGAGTGCCAACCAGAGAGCTGGGCTGGCACTTCCAGCTGATCGTTACAATTGCCAGCTGGAGTGCCAACAAACTGTGTTTGAGGGCGCTCCATCTTGGACTGTTATATCTGTGTCTGCCTGTTCTGATGTGTTGCTCAAAGGACTCTTATTTTGAAGTGTGTCTCCCATTGTCTGTGTTCCCTCACGTCATTGCCCTCAGGTGTTCCCATAGCAACTCATTAGCTCCTCCCCTTCGTTACCTCGTTAACTCGTTGTCTCGCCCTTAAAAGCAGTGTGTATTTGTTAGTCAGATGGTGGTGTGTTGAACCCAGGTGTGCAATTGGATCCACACGTCTTAGTCCCCGATGTTACATTTATATTACAATTTATATTTATATTACATTTATATTACAATTTATATATATATATATATATATATATATATATATATTGTGAAATATTATTACCATTTAAAATAGCTATTTTCTTTGTTAATATATTTTAAATTCTAATTTATTTCTGTGATGCGCAGCTGAATTTTCAGTATCATTACTCCAGTCTTCAGTGTCACATAATCCTTCAGAAGTCTAATCCTTCTAATATACTGATTTGCCAACACAGTCTCACGACCAATTCATACATATTCATACAAGATGGAAAATTAGTGTTAATTCGTACAAATTCGTACAACCTCACACAATTTTGCACGATTTGTCTAAACCCCAGTGACGGGTAGGTTTAAGGGTAAGGTGTAGGTCATTCATACAAATTCATACGAATTGGCAACTCGTAAAATTTAGCAAAAATCGTATGAATTTGTACGAGGTCGTAAAAATTTGTATGAATTAGCCACCTCGTAAAATATGTACGAATTGCCTTGAGACTGGGCTGGATTTGCTGTACAAGAAACATTTCCAATCTTTTTCAATGACAAAAACAGATGTGTTACTTCGCATTTTTTATGGAAACCATAATTATTTCAGAATTTTTTTGAGGAACGGAAAGTTTTGTAGTCTTCTATTTTGCTTGAATTTGAAGCTTACCTCTCTAGGAACTAATTAAATAGCTCAAATTTCATCAATAAATAAAAATAAATGTAAAAACATCTGAAACATAATGACTGTAACACCACTCCTCAAGCCATATCTTATTCTCTTTGTATGCTATGAACTTCTGAGTGTCATTGACATGTGGTCAAGTGTCTGATGTGTCAAGATCTGCTTTGACCTATTATGCCAAAGTATTCATAGTAAAGATAAAGGACTCAGACAAACCCTAGCAAAGAGATGGAAAACCAGTTCCTCTGTTGTATTGTTAAACATTTCAGGGGTGGATTCCTGTAAACCACAGAGGACTCTTTGATTCAGCTGAGTCACTGAAGAACTGTTTGCCCAGCCTTTCAAAGCCACACAGCAGTACGAGGCTTACAAATGTCTTATTATATCCCTGTAAAACATGACCGGCAGAACTCCCGCAGATGGGAATGGATTGGAGAGATTCACATCTGGTCCCTGAATCCGGTGGGCTTTGACCCCATTGACCTACACATATTGAGAAAGAAAAATGTGAGGAGATGATTCTTTAATGTAAGGGATAGTTCATCCAATTTACTAAAACTGTATATAATTTTATTTATTTTTAAGCTTCTAAAGGAATCACTCTTTTGTAGGGGTATTGATTACAATTACCAATGAAACCTGATTTAAAAAAAAAAAAAAAGAAAAGAAAAATCATTATTTTGCGACAGATGTATTCTGGAGTTTGTTTTTGATAAAAAACATATTTTTCAATATTTTGAGCTGAGAGTTTTTTTGTGAGGGTATTTTGTGAAGGTTTAGACCTTTGATGAACTGGACTGATCTATTTGCTTTGGGCAAAATAATAATATTTACAATTAGTACACAACACTTTATAATAACTGCACGCTATAATCATTAGTTAAGCATTAGTAAATAGTCAGTTCATCCTTTATAAAACATTGTTCCAACATGAGAAGTCATTAGTAAGCAGTTTATGAAAACAGCTATAAATGCCTTGTTCTATATTTATAAGCATATCTATTACAAAGGAGATTTAAAGGCTTAGTTATCTTCCTAACAGAAAAAATAAACAAATACAACACAGAGAGACATAGAATTCAGACATATTTATTTCAAAATGCAAAAAATGAAACTGTACAACTGCATACTTGAATTTTTATTTTTTCATTTTCTATGAAATTGCAGAGGTTTATTTTTGATTATTTTTATCAAGTGTATAGATGTGAAGTATAATTTTTTGCATCTTGAAAAACATATTTCTGTGTTATGTAACTTTTCTGTTTGGAAGATAAAAGGGCCTTTACATGTCCTTTGTAACTGCTTTACAAAGTATAAATAGTCCTCACTTTAGATGAGCTCACAAAAACAGACGGCTGGCAACCAACTACTAAATGTTTTATAACTACCTGACTTAATCATGAATTACAGCAAGAACATGTGTTAATAAAGCATTTATAAACACACTGAGCAACTATTATCATATGTCCAATTAATAAGATAGATTCAATAATATAGTATATATATAATATATATGACTTCAATAATAGTTGTTGTATTGGCTATGTTTATGATGCTTTTTATGGTGTTTTACATCCCTTTTTTTTGGAAAACTGGAAAGCAACAGTCCCCATTCACTGCATCAATACAAGAAAAAACAACTAGTATAGTTCTTCACAATTTCCCATTTTGTTATGCAGACAACAAAAAGTCATTTTGGATTGGAAAAAAACACAAGGAAATGATGAGAGAATTTAAATTAGCTGGACTGTAGAGCAACAGGCTCCTCTTTTTAGTGGCACAAAAACAAATCAGAAGGGAAATTCAGAGCTTATTGATTCCTCCAGCTCTCCTATTAAATGCTTTTTCAAGAAAATCTGTGCATCTACATTTGTAAATGCACTCTGGAGGTCTCAGGGAATTACATTAATTGTTCATTTATTAATATAGTCGTGCTCATGAAATGCTCAATTAAACATGCAATCCTGCAATGTTTAACATCCGCGTGGAAGAAATTACAACGATTTAGATCTAACCCATGCATCTGGGGCTGAAGCTATTTAAATTAGCTTGTATTTTGTTTTTCACTTTACTAACTGCGGCCGGTGGTTTCTCCAAAGGAACAGGAACCCTGCCTGTAGCTAATTGATTAGGTCAAAGGTCTGAGGGACAGTGGCTATGGGAGGAATGAATTTCCTGTTTCCGCATCTATAATTCAGAGCTTTCCTGAGCGTGTGCATTGCAGTGAGCTGGAGAAGGAGCACAAGCTGTGCAAAACACAACTCTGCCAACACTTACCATGGAGCCGTGGCTTTGAAGGTCTGCTGGATTGAGTCTGCATCTTACAGTACCCCGAGACCCAGACCGACATGCAGACAGACGCCCCACAATTCCAGGCTTTTTGTGTTTGCTCGGGGATGGTTCGGCGGTCATCTTGAAGGGAAAACAAAACCCTCTGAAAAATTTTCTGAGATTCGGCTACTGAGGATGGAAATATTAGGCAATGACGCCAACGCAGATCGTTTCTGACACACGTACGCGTATGATGCATGAACCCAAAATAATGAAAACACAGTCATCATTTTCTCTCCCTCATGTTAGATAGCACAAACTTTGCAAAATGCTTCTGCTGCTTTTTTTCATGTAGTGGAAGTGAATGCCAAAAATGGTAGTAAACAGTCATATTGGATTATATGTTATGCTCTCATAATAAAACAGAGCTTTGATCATAAAACTAAGCATTTAAATATCATCTGATATAGATTAATGACTGATATTTATCCAAGTAGTACTGTTGTAAAGCTCTCATTTATTTCATAAGAATTTATCATACTTTTTGCTCGGTTTCGCCTCCTCTTGTTTAGGTGCTATATATTTTCACTTTATGAGCTGATGTATCGAATATCACAAAAAAACATACACAACGCATATGAAAATCTTATTTATTTATTTGTTTGTTTTCTAAAGGTTCAGTAAATAGATTTTTTCAGATTATTACTTCATGTCATGGTTTTAAATGGTTAACTTTCTTTTTTCTTATTTGCAATTGCGCAGTTTCAAATTGTGGCATGTTAAGACATGCCACATTAAATTTTAAATCAAGAAAGCTAAACGGCTCTGTTTTTTAATTGTTTTCTAATTGAAAAAGAGGTGCCTTTTTAAAATGCATACATGTAAATAATAACTGAGAGCTACAAATTAAGGATTTTCAGCAAATATTGACTCAGATTGTGAAATTTCAGTTTAATCCTCATACAGAACTGTTATATGGCTTCAAAAGTCTTATAGGACATAGGGACCAATTTTATTTTTTGATTTGATCTAAAGGTTCAATAAATGTAATTTTTTTTTCAGTCTTTTATTTCATGTTTTATTTAAATGGTTAACATTTTGAATACTAAAATATCACCCTCTGTCATTTCCCATATATCATTTGCAGCTGCAAATTTTTAAATTGTGCCTTGTAAAGATATGCCACATTAAATTTGAAAAGAATAAAAGTCAAATCGCATTGTTTTTGTTTTCTAATTTAAAAAACGTGCCTTTTTTTAAAATGCATGCATGTAATAAGAATTGAGAGCTACAAAGTAAGTAATTTCTGTAAATAATGATAAAACATTTTCAATTTTTGAGTTTTACCCTCATGCTAAATTGTCATATGGCTTCAGAAGTCATGGGGACTGCTTGTATTTATTCCCCTTAATTTATTTTTGGAGTCTGTTTATACCTTCTATGGATGTAGAAGAGCAGCATGAACATTCTGCTAAACTTCTCTTCTTGAGATCAGCAGAAGAAAGTCAGTCATGCATGTTTGGGACAGCATGAGGGTGTAATGAACATCAGAAGTGACAGATGTACCTGAAGCAGTCGACCTCAGTGTCAGCAGTACACGAAGGCCACACATCTAAGGTTCTCAATCTAAACGTCCATATGGCCCTCAGGTTGAGCGTTTGGTCGGGGGAGAGTGACCTGAACAGGACCCATGTGTCCCTGAGGGGTCGTTTGCTCTCCAGAAAGCAACCAGTCCCTACAGCCTCAGTCAGGAGAACCTGCAGCTGCTTGTGAAGCACGGGGAGTATTTCATATCTTCTTTAAAGGGAGAAAAGGAGTCGCTCACAAAGTGAAGGAAATGTCAGTGTCATTGAGGTCGCAGTAAAAAGCAGCATTTCCAACAGCCCTGAGCGACAAAACCCACAAAGTGTCCAAGAACTTCTGTCGAATTAAACAGAATCATCTGTCACTTAAGCTGAATTATCCAGTGTCACACTAAACAGGTTTATGTGAAATAAACGCTGGATGTTTCTGGAGGTATTTGCCTGTTCGCGCATGTGTGGGACTCTCTGTGACCACAGACAGCAGCTTTAATCCTGACTACTGCTTGAGTCCGGAGAGATCTGAGTTGATCCCTAGTTGATTTTTGGAGACCTTTTGAACGGACGTGCAGGGAGAAGTGTACATCTAAACTAAATCTGAAATGTGTAATCTGAACAGAGATGTCCTGCTGTGCCAGACTGAGTCATGCTTGGCAGATCTAACGTACAGGAACGCTTCAAAGAGGAGATTTTGTTTTAGTGGGAAAATCAAAGGGTTACGGCTTTCACAATTATTTTCAGCATTTCACTCTTCTGATGTGAAATATATATGAGGAATTTAGGTGTTGGGAAAATCCCTCTAAATAAAATCCTACTAGTAGATCCTGCTTTTTATTAGTTGCAATGTTTTTATAAACTTCCTTTAAAACTTCCAGATTTGCATCTGTTCCATTAAGATTTATTTAAATTAAACTAAAATGCTTATATGATTTAGTGCAATTATAAAACTGCAAAGACTGCAATTTAATGAAGTAAATATATGCAATCTTACACTTGAGCAGCTCATGATCTGTTAGTCTTTGCAGCATCTCAAAGCAGCTGATAGCGTTTAAAGGTTCAAATGCTGCTCCTCACAAACTCATCTCTGCTTCGTAAAGGCTCCCTGCAGTTTCCTGTCAAAAGTCTATTGTTTGAACATATGGAAATGAAGTAATGCATTAGTATTGTAATTTTACAGCTGTAAAACATTACTGCATTATTTCTAATGGTTCATTTTATAGTAAAATGTATCACAATTTATTATACTGAATTACATTACATTTAATATTCAAAAATTAATAATTTAATTCTTTTATTTATTCATTTATGCAATTATGCATGCATAATAATAATAAAAATGCATGAATGCAACCCTAAAAACACAACCTGCATTTCTTAAAATCACATTTTAAATTGCAGTAGATATTTTATTTCAAAAATTTAATTTTCCCCCTCCCTCCTTGAGTTTGAGACGCAGGTAAGCATAGAGCCCAAAGGACTGAGGGTCAATAGTGTGATTACAGATATAATTTCATGCAGATGCTTCAAATTTAAGTGCAATGAAACAAGTATGTAGACAAAAGATTGATTAAATGCTTATTGTTCAATGTGTATAATACAGTGGGATACAGAAGTCTGAGACCACAGTGGACATCTTAACATCTTATTTTAACTGGAAACCAAAAAGTTTGAGGTTGTGGAAAATATGGGGTGGGGGGTGAGGGTAGTGTTAACAGTTACAACCCATCAAAAGTCTTTCTTGACATTTGTTTACACTGTAATTTGTAGCTGAGTAAGTGAGAAAATTCTGTAAAGTTTGGGATAAACAGCATAGGGGAAAAATTCTATTACTGAAATTTATGTACGAAGTTACAAGCATCCCCAGTCTCCCCTGTTCTAAATAATGCAATGAAATAAAATTTGAACATCAGTCTTGCTCACACTGATCACATATTTATGAACGTATACACAAACCAATGTTGATAGCTTATTTTAATTGATGCATAGACTTGATAGACTCCTGATAAACACTGGATGTCTTTGTATAATTTAGTGTACGCTGGACATTACAGAATGCAATTTCATAAAATAGGAAACCTTATTTACGTCCCATTTAATTCAATCATCATGACCCGTAGGGAAGTGATCTTGATTATTAAAACATGAATATATGAATACAATTTCAAACGGTGATTCTGTTTTCCCAAAGGTCACTCTGCATAATTGTTGGCTTGATTGCGTGTGATTGTTTTTAAGTAAGGAAATGAAGACAATAGAAACGTCACTCAGCGCATGCATGAGAATGAAACACTCTGACAGCTCTCTCTCGTGTGTGTGTTTAAAACAGAAAACATGTATGACAGGCCTTTATTGCAGACCAAATCAGAGCCTCGAGTGACTGGTAATTGAATGCATAAATCTATAGGTTTGCGGCATCGTATCAGTCGTCTCATTTGTTTAACAATCCTGAAGGATTCGCTGCAGCGAGAGAAAACTTCCTTCAGATTTTTCAGCAAAACAGACGGCTTGTGAAAGCTGATCTGCTTTGTGGCATGTTTGGATGTGTGATCAATTGAAATTGAAGGAGAAGAGTGGAAAAATGCAATGATGTGGTAAGTATCTCTGCAGGGCAGAGCTGATCTGCAGAAACACACCCGAACCTCAGTGCTAATCAGGTATCGCTTTCTCCTACTAATAAATACAAGTGGAGTCTCGCTATTGAGCTTAAGAACACCTCGAGGGGATCTCGAGACTCCCTAAGGTATGTCCATTAGCGGGAAATGAAGCAGAATGTCCCATAAGGATGACAAAAAGGTTGTACAAGTAGAGTTGGGACAGGAGAAGTCTTGTGGGTCGCTCACATGAAGAATAACATTAATAATATTCCTGCTCAAATGCAGAGAATTCAAACTACATCTGACTGACAGAGCTAGGTAGGGATTATGTAGATTACAAAAATGAAGTACTTTTAATTTGATTATATTACATTTTAAAACACTCCTAATCAGACTAAGGTAACACATTAGAATAGGTAATACTTATTATATTTATGCATTATGCATATTTATTAGTGCTAATTACATGCATATTTATGCCTTATTCTACATGACCATATTTTACTTAATCCTACCCAATACCTGAAATCAACAACTACCTTACTAAGTATTAATTAAGAATTTATTGAGGAAAATGTCGTAGTTAATAGTTAACAAGTGTTACCTATTCTAAAGCGTTACCGGTGAAATTAGTTACTGTCATTTAATTACTTTTCCCTTAAAAAAGTAAAGTAAGGGGTTACTCTCATTTTTTCAGTAATTTAATTACAGATACTTCTTATGTAATTGAACATTTATATATACACAATACAATAATGGATTTAACATCAAAATCGAAAGTTTAACCTTAAAATGCATGCTTTTTATGTACTCTCCTCACTTTAAATACCTTGGTGAGTTAATAAGAATATTAGTAACACTTTAGTGTCCAATTCTTAATATTAACGTAGCATGAATATTTCTGGGGATATATGCTGTTTAGTTTATTATTACTTAAAAAGCACATATTAATGTCTTATTGGGAAAGACCTGATTCTAAATCCTTAATCCTACTTTACTAAGTATTGATAAGCAGTAATTAGAGTATATTGATGCAGAAGTCATAGTTAAGAGTTAGTTAATAAAGAGAATTTGACTCTACTACATACATTATGGTTACACTTTAGATTAATCTATCATTTATATGAAAGAATTAAAAAAAAGAACCATTTCATATCCTTTATCATTTACTTGTTGATAGGATTTATAAAGTAATTAGTAATAAGTAATTAAATATTTTTTGGAGAGAGTAATTAGTACAGCAATGTAATTACACTGTTGAAAATGTAACTAGTAATTCATTACTTTTTTTGAGTAACTTATCCAACTTACCCAATTATTTTTTCTTCTTCTTCCTGAAACACATTAAAATTCACATAATTTCTTATTCACAAGTAATGTGGGGTTTTCACTGCGACTGAATTACATTTAATTAATCAACTTTCACTTTATGAAACAGAGTGGAAAACACTTTATTTCCAAGAATGTGCTTTAAAAAGCACTTCAGTGAATTAATTTTAACTACAGTTCGGTATCCTGTGGACAATTCAATTCAAATTCACACTCATAAACTAAAACATCCGAATTCTGTCCAACCTGAGGCCGACGTGGACACAGTTTGCAAATCACACGTCCTTTACTCTGCAATCAATATCAGGTCCAAACAGTACTCACAGTTATTGACTGCAGCAGCAACTCTTAAAACACAGCTCTGGCTTTGTCCATAAACGGCTACCACATCAATCAATACCCAACATTAACCAGAGCAACACATGCTTTACAGAGGAAGGCAGCTAATGAATGTGCCTTTAGGATGATGAAGCTTCTAAATATATCTCAAACCTTTTCATTTATTAAAAAAAAAAAAAAAGAATTATTGGGTGTGCTGTTCGTTTAGCTCTATCCACGGGATGTCACTGAGCACAATGCATCCTTAATTAAGGTGACTTTACAGGAAAGTGTCAGCACATTTGGTTGAAGTAAGCTCAGATCATATAAGAGTAATTAATCAGCGGAAACTAAGCACAGCATACAAAGATATCAATTTAAAAGAGAAACGCTGCTTTTGTGTGGCTGGGCTTTAATCTCCTGCCTGTTTCCAAAGAGCTCATTTCCCTTAATGAGATCAAACTGGTTCAGATATATATTATATATATATATACTGCGCTCAAAGCGTGACTTGCCATATAGACTAAAAGCCAGATTTACTAAAACAGGGCAAATTAGCATAAGAGCACAATCTCAAAAAATGGCTGATAAGAGAGGAAATTTATTTTGATGCACACATTAAAGAACACAAATGCAGCCGGCTCATTTCCAAAATGACCAGTGCAATCTACAGAGAGCAGCACAAAATTAGTACATTTTGATATATTCTTCTCCCATAAATGTTGCATCTCAAAGGGAAACTCCTACAAATGTATATGCTATAAGGTCAGCTGTGAAAATAATGGTGTCCATGCCTTTTCAGTGCTAATTGTTCACTACAGACCTTTAGTAAATTCATTTTCATTCAGACCAAAGCGAAAATAGCAAGTGGGTGATGTGCTATTGTTTTATATTGATGTCAACATGAAACCGCTTTGGACTCATTTTAAAAATGTTTCAATGACTCAGAGTCGACTCTTTCTTTTAAGAGACAATAACTTTATACACGGTGCACTTAAAAGGAATATTTAAACCAAAAAATTTAAATTAAATAAAAAGGTTCATTGCATTCAATCACTTTCTCCGCCAATGGATGCTCTGCAGTGAATGGGTGCCGTCAGAATGAGAGTCCAAACAGCTGATAAAATAATCCACAAGCACAATAATCCACACCACTCAAGTTCATCAGTTAATGTCTTTTGAAGCCGAAAGCTATGTGTTTGTAATAACGCCTCCTTTAGTAAAAATTGACCATTCTCTGTTGTCTCTTCATCAAAATCCAGCCACATATTTGTTTAGAGCTGTTTTGACTTGTAAACGCTGCTTGATCCGTGCAGATTTCTCTCCTTCAGACCAGACCACTTTTTCACTGGAGGAAGCAATATTATGGACTTATGGACATTTTTTGGGAACTATTCCTTCAATCTTAAAAAGTTACTAATATCAGCTCATTGTTTGTCAGTCAAGAGTGACATCTACTGAACCAATGGTTCATTCATGTTTTCTGAACAGAGTCAGAATCACAGAATTGTGTTGGAGCTCCATGTAAATTCTGCGGTGGGTCAAATATTTCTGAAATGATTGCTTCATGAATGACCTTTTGTGCAACATAAAACCCAGTAAATGCCTCGCCCGAGGACAAGAAGGGAGTTATATCTTATCTCTGTGGAATATCTCGCCGACCTACTAAATAGACTCCCAGAATCAGTTAAACATAATTGTTCAGTGTTCCTCCTTTTGCATCGGCCGACTTCAAAATGCCAAGCAGGGGAAAAAAAAGATTAGCTTCATTTAACAAGGAACCTGTTGTAATGAATTAGAAACCCAGATAGGACCAGTGAATGACCAGTGCCTTTTCACACTTCACGAGTCTTGTTGGGACAGCTATGTGTGGATGAAATCATCTGTTCAGGCACACTCCAGTTCTTCTGGAAAAACACAGCTTTATTTTGATTGTCTGGAATTCAAAATTGGATAGGGTTGGACAACTTCTGCAAATGTCAACATATTCCAAAGGTCTCAAGCCACTGTTGAGAGAACAGAATAATGAATGAGAGGAAAAGCAACAATCCATTTACTGTGCTAAAAAAAACCACGCTGTGTACCAAAATGCTGAAAATGGAACACAATTGCCACCTAACCTTCATGGGTCCTATTCAGACGTAAAGAACAAGAGAACAGTGTGATGCCTATATCCATTAGAGTCTGAATTTGCTTGAATTAATAAAAGATTTTGCTCTAAAAAAGCGTTGCACCTTCCATGAACCGTGAAAGTGCTTGCGATCTCCCAACTGGGCCTTTTTTGATGAACGTCCGCCATTGTAAGAACATTTCAGGAATGGTTTTTGAACCTTCAAGAAAATTAAGCCATTCAGAACGAACGTGAAACAGTGTCTCAATCGTGAGACGTTCATGGCCCGATTCTGTGGCGTAGACTCTGTGTTTATGTCAGCGGAGTCTGGGTAGTTGTGCAAATGAGCTTTCCATCAGCTCCACGGGACAGGAGCAGTCAGTCACTCTGGTTTACAATCTCCCTCCTGGGTGCTCATGGCTTTCACAGCGCTAACAGATTTGGACAGCTCGCTGCTGATGGCTTCCATGTGCTTCATACCTCACCTTGAGAAACGGTTCAGAGCAAAGCAGCTTGCTAATTAGTTTTTCATTGTGCTGCGTCTGCATAAACATGTACATATGTAAAAAGGCAACTACAGTAATGCTAAGTAAGCTCATCTCGCCAAGTGATGGGACACAAAGGTTAAAGACACAGATGTCTTAAAGCAAGAACTATTAATGCTGCTCAAAGGCTAATGTTTTCAGAGCTCACAAATGCTGTTTGTCTATTTATCTGTCTGCCTGTCTGTCTATCTATCTATCTAAAGTATATATCTGTCTATCTACCTATCTATTTATCCACACACACATATATATATGAAAGTCTTAACTCTTTCACAAATTAAAGTCTAATAAAGGTTAAATCATAGAAGAATGTCTTAGTCACTACATTAAATGCTGCATAATAAATATCTTCCTGTTTTTATTTTTTTGCATTGTTTTCAAATCAAAACACATTTACGTTAGATGTAATGCAGTTTGACAGAATTCATGCTTTAATGCTTCAAAACAAAGACAAACATCTGAACGCTTGTTTCTCTTTGAATTTAAGTAGATTTTTTAATATAAACTACCATTCAAAAGTTTGAGGTCAGTTCATTTTGTCTTGTCTTTTTCTTTATTAAATAATTATATAGTTTTATTCAGCAAAAAGGGTGTGTTAAACTGATTTTAAAAAGTGGTAGTAAACAGCTATTTTTCTATTTTGAATTAATGCTGCTCTTTTTAACGTTTCTCTAAAGAATCCTGGAAAAAATATCACAAGTTCCAAAAAAATAGTAAGCATGCAGCATAAACGTATCCAATATTTTCCATGTTTCCACATAATAAAACAGCATATTAGGATGATTTCTGAAAGACTGGAGTAATAATGCTGAAAATTCAACTTTATATTACAGGAATAAAATCATATCTTAATGTATATTAAAACAAAAAAAAAAACGGTAATTTTAAATTGCAACAATATTTCACAATATTACTGCGATTTCTGATTAAATAAATGCAGCCTTGACAAGCTTAGAGAGACTTTTGTATGGCAGCGTATCCTTAAATTAAAAAAAAATAAATTAAAAGTAAAGATTTTTGACAAAGGTTTTAGGTTATATATTGAAAATGAAAAAACATTGATATCACTGATAAATTTCAACTGCCTTTACAATCTTGGATCTTTCAGCTGAACAAAGGTTGTTGGTTTTTTTTTTAAACCAAAACACTTTTACAACAGCTATATTTTCTAATTCAAAGAACCGCTTTCCAAACAGCACGTACCACTACTTTAAAAACTGCAAAAACTCACGGCACCCACACAACTCTTACTCCTTTACAAGAATCCCTTGAGGACTGGACTCTATTTATGACACTGCTGATAAAGGACAAAGTTCTGCATATTTATTTATGTTGTTGTTGTTCAAGGAAATATGAGCACATGGATTTGTGTTAATGCACCGAAGTGTAACAGATGTGTGCAAATAAGAGCATGCAGCAGGCAAGTTAATTACGCACTAAAAAAGGGAGCACTCATTAGCATTATCTTCAAGTGTAAACTATGTATATTCATTAGTTATGGACTTTGCAAATATAGCAAGACCCTGGTCTGGGTCTGTTGGAAATGCAGAAAGTGTTATTTCAGTCATGAGTTGGAAATCCTCTTCACAATGTAAATTTGGTCCATCTACTCCAGGCTGCTTCCGAATAAAGACTTCTTTCACTTTGTAGTCATAATTGTCTTTCATTTGAGTGCTGCCCTTCTCCTAAACGGCTCTATCAGTCGGTGTCCCCCAGGGATCCGTCCTCTGACCCTTCTCGTTCTGGAGCTCCACTTGTTGTGTGGCATTTCTCACAGTGGGCCATTATGAGAGTATTTCAAAGCAGACTCGGACATGCTCCTGTGGGGCTGCTGGCCTGAGTTGTCGGGCCCCAGCTGGCTTTGTGCTGCCAGCTGCATCCAGTGGTTATTCCTCACAGGCACAACCCCAGGTGTCCTTCCCTTCTGCCCTGTAATTCCCGTCTCTTTCATCCTCGCAGGATGTCCAACTTGTATTATGGGCTCATTCAATAAAACAACGTCTAGAGGAGCAGAGGCAGATACGGGTTCAACACAGACACACAAACTGATTGTTTGCAGATGCATCACAGTCTGGGAAAAGAAACTTTCAGTGCTATCTGGCTCCACAGAGAGATGAAGCACATACAAACCATCTAAAATCTTCACAAATAAGGATTAATTGCTCATTAAAAGGAAAAATAAAACAAACCTATTCGTGTGCTGAAGGAAATGTGCTGCAAAAATAACCACAGGTACATTAATAGAAACTAATTTGATTTCACAGCAAGATTAACTGGATTTTTATGGTAAACAAACCACAGCAGAAAACACACAATCATCATTTGCGTATGTAGTCAGAGTGTTTTTAGCACATTAATAACTGATTGCTATGCTGTGCTGATTGTTAGCATGTTGCGTGTTTGCTAATCTGTTATGAATGTTTTTAAAGATGTTATTAGGTCTATATGATGGCTAGGATGTTCTGAGGGTTGTTAGCACATTATGAAAAGCCTGCCATGTTCTGATTGTTCAGCATATTGTTATGTGTACAAAAAGTGATTTGGTATTATGATTGCTAAGATATTGTGAGCGTTAGCATTTAGCTACACCAATTGCTAAGATGTTCAAAGCGTTTTAATCAGCATACTGTGTGTTTGCTAATTCGTTCCGAGTGTTTTACTACACAATTGCTAAGGTGTTTAAAACTATTTATCAAATTACTGCAAGATTGTGAAATCATTCATAAAGTTTTAACATCTTAATGTGCAGTTGCTAACGTGTTTAAATGTATTTATTAGAGTACAGCATGTTTCTTAAGGTGGTCTGAGTATTTTAGAAGCTTTCTACGCCATTTCTACAGTTTTCAAAGCTTTTACATTAGCTTACGGTATGATTAAGAAGTAATTCTGAGTATTTTAGCATACCACACAGTTTGTGTTCAAAGTGTTTTTTTATCAAATTACTGCATAACTGCCAAGTCATTCTGTGTATTTTAGCATCCTTTTATGCTGTTTCTAAGGGACTCAAAGTGTTTTTTGTTTTGATCAAATTACTGCATGATTGCTAAGGTGTGCTGAGTGTTTTAGCATCTTACGACATGGCTTCTAAGGTGTTTAAAGCATTTCTATCAGAATACAGCATGTTTGCAAAGGTGATATTATGATTTTCTGCATTAAAGTCTGATATTCTGGTCTGCAAATGTTTTTTCAGCCATTTGTCATTTTATGTTTTTTATTTTCTCAGCCATTTTACTGTCTATCAGTCCTAAATCATAAAAAAAAAAATTGCCCGATTTGTATAATTCATGTGCGAAACACAAATGCGTCGAGTTACACACTAAAGTTCACTTAAGTTAGGTGCTTGTTCAAATCCAAGTATGAGCAGCAGTAATAGAGATGCTTTCCTCCATAGCAAGCACCATTAAAACACAGCAACAGTTTATTTGCCATCTTCAAATCCAGAAGACTGCCTATCTGTCATTATGTTTAGTTTTGCTTGGAAAACATTCCCATTTCTGCTTTATTTAGAGTCTGCTCCACTAAATGTTTAATTATTTTGGCAGATGTGTCTGATGAGGAAGACACATAGAAATTGTCAATAACATCATCCGTGAAGAGAAGAGAGCGAGAAGTATGAGAGCTGCGAGATGAATTTCATAAACAGAGGATGAGAGTATTAAAAACTGGAGGATTATGACAAGAGGTATAAAATGGGATTGCCAGGATTTTCATACTTTCTGCAACATGGCAGATCGTCCTCACTCTACATCAAACAGAGAATTGTGGGGCAAAATTCATCAGCTTGGCAACTAGGATGGCAGCGCTTACTCACGACAGATCTGCCATCAGTGAGATTAGCACAGCACTCCAGACTGCTGCACAACTGATACAGTTGCGATGACAAACAGCAGGTGAATTGGCCGCGGGAAGTCAGACATGATTGGATAATGGCAAAGCCAATGCTACCTGATTTCACCTAATCACACACAAGTATTTACCAGCAGATGACGCCACTTGGCTACTTTAACTCTTTCTCTGACATTGACCGGATTTTTCACAGTTTTAGACCTCATGCATTAGAGAAATAGTGTGTGCAGATGTGTGCAGACATCTTTAGAATTTTTTAGCTTTATAGCATGTTGTAGTAGCATTTTTAGTATACTTTGAAGTATAGTCTCAGTAAAATATTAGTTTAGTATACTCATATACTCGTTTTAAGTTTTTTTTAAGTGAATTTCTAAGTATAGTACTATGTCCCTATTTAGGTATTGATGTGAATATATTTTGTGATATGAATATATGAACATACAAAACATCAAACGAAAGAACAGGGTTTCTGCTTGTAAACCAAAACATTTTGAAAAAAACTGAACTGTATTCAGAATGATAATGAAAACGTAGATGGAGTCAATCAATTGACAATCATTATTACCTCTTCATTGGTCGACATTTTATTTTGTAACATTTTATATGTTACACAGTTTTGATGCTGTTTTATGATGATAGTGTTCTGATCTTATTCAGTTGTGGTTTTTTTTATTTTGGAAATTTTTTTACAGAAGATGCATACTAGCGCCCCTACCACATTCTAGGAGTACAAAGCTCAAATATATTTAGACTTTTTCCATCAAGTATACATTAGAGATCAACCGATATATCGTTTTCCCGATAATCGTTTATCAGTTTTTTGAATCATCAGTCACATAAGTCAGGACCGCCATTTCAGGACAGCGTCTGAGAAGAGACGAGCTCTACAAGAAGATATTATTACTTGCTTTGCTTTAATTGATAAGCCTTATTTAACACAACAACCATTAATGCACAAATGATATTTGAATGTCTGATATGTATGGACCTTGACTCTTCATAGAGTCATTAAGCCTGAAGTGTGTTGCACACCGGAGGAGAAGCGCACCTGAGGCGCCTGTCCGCGGTGAGTCACGACGGTGTTGCTCGCCACAGAGCCCCATTTGCATAGTTTCATATTAAATTACATTATGTTTGCCTCTCAAATGATCGTTAAGGTACATGTTAACACCTACTAAAAGTACTATGAAACAAAACACGTCAACAGGATGAATTAATCAAATGTATGTCAGTACACTTAAATCGATTCACGCCATGGACTAGTATCTGCAAACAGACTATCCAAATATAAAGCCTGCATGTTCTACGTGTCTCTGTATCATATGTGAATAGCACAGACAAGCGCTTTGTTTACTACACACATGCTGAAGTGTGCAACGCTCTCGATGTTTTCAACGTCTGCTATCTCAATAAATGAGGACATAAATACATCGATATCTCCCTGGAACTGCTCTGAGAGTCACTTCATGAGCACTTGATCATTAAATTTCAGTAAAACTATCGTCATATATACATAGACCTATGACAGACTACACACAGGTCCTTATGGCAAACCCGTCAAAAAAAAAAATTACTTTAGTTTAGAGCTGCTACTACTACAACTACAACAAATACAACTAGTGAATGTTTTGATAATAACATCGTTTCGGGAGGATCGCTGGACGAATTAATCCCGGCTGGCACCGCACCATCTAATCAATCTCCTCGTTACGATCGCCCAATCAAATTCTTCCTTCCCACTATAAATACACCTGTTTTCCTTACTTCCGCATCTCCCCTCCTCCTCCCCATCTCCTCCTCAGCTCCACGCCTTCCTCCAGGGGGGGCAGACGGAGATCGAGCCGGACACCGAACCTCTAAACCTCGCCTAGGGTTCAAGTCGCTAGGGTTCGGAGTCTGCCGATTCTCCCGGCTCGCTCCCTGGACAGCACACCAAATTTGCTTTATTCATTCCATTCATTAATGAGGAAGCGTGAACTCGTGAAATAATCACACAACACACTATTTCTTCCATGTTTTTGTTTAATAGTAAACTCCTTTGTCAAAAAAAAGAGTTTTACTTTCATTTGATTAAAGATAAATAGAATAATGTTTTATGGCCAAGAGTAGGCTATTAGACTACAACACTAATAGCCTATTTTAGTCTGTCTAAAATAAGCTATTAGTGTTATAGTTTCAGTAAAATAGTTGCAGTCATCTTAACTTCTACAATGGAGCTATGAAGACAATTAAATTATGCTTTTTTAAGTTCATCAATTGATGTGCATGAGATGATGAATTGAATTAGTCACCTCTTGAAGGTTATGATTTAATCATCAGAAAAAAATAATAAAGAATTATGAGAGGTTATGCTATTACACATACATTTGTAATATGTAAATAATTGAAGCCAAATACATTTCCCCAAGCTGTTTAGCTGTAGTTCAGTATTCATATGCTTAATCATGAAGCATACAGTGGCCCCATATTTAACTCACTCTTTATATACCCTTATTGTAGATGAAGTGGATTAAAGTGCAACCAACACCAGGGAAGGCAGTTTTTGTTAGAGCCCTTGTTATTCTTAATTTTGGCATTCATTTTCATTTTTACACCAGACATATATATCGGTTCAAAAATTTTGGTTATCGGTCTACTTGGTCTTTAATAATCAGTATCGTAACTGTCCTAAAAAACAATTATCAGTCGATCCCAAATATACATGTCATTTTAAGCAAATTTCTGAGAAGTACATAAAGCCCATTTCTGAGAGCTACATAAAAAGTAGACAAAAAGTATACTTTCCTATTTTTAGTTTAAAAGAAATATACTAATAGCACACTTGAAAAAAAAAAAAAATATATAAGGACATTCAAAGGGCGTAGGTTTGATTTTGGCATTGGTGGGGACATCAATACAGACAACAGATCAAAATTATTGCTAGGGACGATTTAGTAGTTACTGGATATTGTTAGGGACATGTCATAGCATTTCTACTAAATTATATGCCCTTGTCATAACAAGTGATGTCCTGCTTACCTGTTGAAAAAAACAGCACATGGTACATTTTGATGATGGGATGCTGGATTGAGATGGTTAAAGGTGGTTCTTTGCTGGTTTAAGATGCTCTTTAGCTGGTCATGTGCTGGTGCAACCAGCTTAAACCAGCACCCCGACTTCAAAATATACCTAACCAGCATATGCTGTTTTTTTTCAACAGGGCTTACAAACCACATTGCTCTCCTTTCAAATAGAAACTATGGTTTTACTACAAATTCAAAAAAACAAACATGGTTAGTATAGTTAAAGCACAGTAACCATAAATGAACCATGGATTTGCTACACTCCCATAGTTTAACCATGCATTTGCAGTAAAACTGTGATTATACAAATGGTAGCAAATACACTGAAAAAACATGGAAGCAGTTAATGTTTGGTCTGAATCTGCTCCAGACATATCCTTTTAAAAAATATATATATATTTGCTCTACTTTTTGTTCAAAATGTTGCCTTTTTTATCAACTTGCCCACATTCAAGTGTTGATAAAAAGAATGCATGAAGCTAGAATAACAATTCAGTTTGTTTGCTTGTTTAAGAGGCTCTGCTCTTTTTTTTTTTATATTCTGGGGGCCATAAAGTGAGGAAAGAGTTAAAGTCAACCTGAAGCAGTGTTCGCATTTGACTTTCAAAACGTGCTGTATTTCCAAGCGAAACAGAATATTCAACAAGAGGCTTGATTTTATCCATCAAGAATTGATTGGATCGTAAGCAGTGGGCGTTAGATATCAGAAAGGAGCCAGCCATGGATGAGAGTTTGTGAATTTCATTCGGTCCAGCTCCGTCCCACTCCCACCTCATCTGTTCCTGCACACTCCAGCCTACACGCTGACCGCTGCCTGCATCATCCCAGCCATTTAGGATGGATTTCAAAGACTGCGAACGACAGCCAGCTAGAGCCTGTATAAGCCAGACCTTGTCACTGACTGCTACCTTCACTGTTCCAGTCGTTTAGGATGGATTTCAAAAGGCTATACATCAACGAAGGACTGCCAACTGCAGCCTATAGCAGCCAGACCACTACCCTCCTCGCTTCAATAATCCTTACGATTTTATTCAATGAATGCGTGGCTATTATTTATTACATACAGTGGCATGCTAAAATTTGAGAACCCTTTGCCGAATCTGTGAAAATGTGAATATTTTTAACAAAATAAGATTTTTTTTTTATTATTAATTACTGTCCTGAGTAAGATATTATAAATAAAAGACTTTTCAAAAACAGTCCACAAGACTGACACAAGAAAATAGCTAAAATGAATAAAATAACCCCATTCAAAAATTTGCGGTAATTATTTGGCTTTTGTGATGGTTTTTCATTTATCCCTTGTGTGTTCTGAACAGTAAAATTGAGCACTGTTCTTCAGAAAAACCTTTGCAAACTATGGTTTCCAAAACACAATTGAGGAACTCAAACACAACTTTTGCATGCCACTGTATACTATGTGTGATTTAGCGTAGGCTATAAGTAAAACGTTTCTAATAATTACGTTTTTTAATGTTTTTGGAATGAATCTCTCATGCTTAACAAGATTGCATTTATTACGGTAAAAAGTATACTGTGAAATATTATTGCAATTTAAAATAGCTGTTTTCTATGTTGAATTTCTCTTCAACATATTTCATAGTTGAATTTTCAGCATCTTTACCCCAGTTTTCAGTGTCACATCCTTCAGAAATCATTCTAATATGCAGAATTTGTGGTCCATTATTATTACTTATTATTATCATCAATTTTGAAAACAGTATTTGCTGCTTAATATTTTTGTGGAAACCATGATACATGATTTGTAATTCCTTGATGAAAAGAAAGTTCAAAAGAACATTTAATGCATCCTACCATAAAATAATAGTAACTATATATTACTCAGCCCAAACCTTTAAATACTAGAGTATGATAGTTTTGACAATAACATGAAGCAGCACAACTGTTTTAATGTTTTTGCTTTGATCACAGGGTGTAAAAAGAATATATTCGGGATTCTATACACTACGTAAAGAGAGAAGTAGCTCTTTTAAATTGTTATATAATGTATAACTTTTTAGTAATATTACTGTTTTTACTGCATTTTGATCAAATGAGCAAAAGAAAAAAAATAGTGTATGTTTACTTTTATTTTTTCTCTGACAACCGTCTCTTATGGTTCTCTCTCTGGTTTAAGACATTTTATTTAAAGCTATTTTGAGACATTATGGATTGTGAAAAATTCTACACAAATAAAAACCACAGATGCACACTTTTTGAAACCTTGTTATTCTCGCTATTGCATATAACTGCTGTTATTATTGGCATAACCTTTATTAAATTTACATTAACTATTGCCAAGATTTCAGAAAGGCTACAGCAATAACCAATGCCTACCTACTTATTTGGATATAAATTGTGTGATAAACTTGATCCGATGACTGTACAGTTTCTCCGACATGTGATAAATTCATGTTCTTTTGAATGGTTATTGTATAATATAACCCACTAGTGCACAGACAGATCATATCTCATGCTTGGTCACAGTTTTTGTTTGAAGCTACTCAAACCAAAACCAAAAATGTTTAACCGATCAAGTTTGAATCCTGCATATGAAACCAGTGACTTATTGCATGGTAGAAATCATGACAAAAAAGCACATGATAAAAATAGCGCACTTATATTTTGCATAGGCTTTGATATTATGGTTATAACAGCCAGAGAGTTAACCGTACTGCTACTGTAAGTGTGATGTTGAAGATATGTGATGGTGTCAGTATCACATCAGAAAGGTCCACAAACAAACAGGTTTAGGTGAGTGAAATCACACATCGGTCATTTCATCCTCCATGTCATCTCCCTCCGTTTCTCCTTCACCTTCCGCTTCCTCCTCATCCTCAGACGTCAGATCTGCATCATCCATCTGGGACATGCACTTCTGACAGGAACAGACAAATAAGTAATTCTCCCTGAGAATGAGAGGGAAGAAATGATGTGGTTTGTCATTAAAAGAGCCAGGTAAAGATCATGTTCCATGAAGATATTTTGTAAATTTCCTACCGTAAATATATCAAAAGTTAATTTTTAATTAGTAATATGCATTTCAGCATTGCAACTTTAAAGGCGATTTTCTCAAAATTTAGATTTTACGCAGCCTCAGATTCCAGATTTTCAAATAGCTGTATCTCAGCCAAATATTGTCCATAACAACCCATACATCAATTGAAAGCTTATTTATTCAGAAATGTTCAGTTCAAACACACAAAAAATTAATGTGAGAACTGCTACGCTGCTCTTTTTTTTCCCCACAAATCTAGTTTTCCTTTCACAAAACTGTTATATGATGTCAGAAGATAAGTAATTACTCTTCTCTGTATAAATGCTTTAAAAGTTGTTGTTTTGCCCTTTTAGGAACAATAACTAAAGATTCTTTAAAAAAAAAGAAAAGAGCTGGGTAGATCACTTGTAAATTGTAGTCTGTTACTGATTCCAAATTACATGACAACAATGTAGTTAGTAACAATCTAATGCATTACACATTTTAGCTAATATAATTATATTACTATTTGATTACTTCTGATCTACCACATTCAATCACACTAATTTAAAAAGGATAATAAATACCAAATTTGATATAATATTAAACAGAGAAACAAAATATTCCATTCATTGTTACTACCAACATGAAGTGCATAATAACTTTAAGTTTCCCAAACTGGGGTTCATGAAGAAACGAGTTCAATGAAAAGCTAAACATTGTAAAATTTAAATAAAGTAATTTTAAAACAACAACAATCAAAATAAACCACTTACTGAAAAGGATTAAATATTTTATTTGTTACCTGCATGTCATGATGTGACCATTAACCAAAGTCAGAGAAAAGTGGACATGTAAATGTGTTAAATAATTCACTTTATAATCTCAGGGGAATATAATCAAATTAAAAGGACTTAATTTTTAATGAATCAGATTACATGTAAACATTTACTACCCAGCACCTATAAGTAAATAAATAAAAAAAATAAAAAAAAACACCCCAATATATGGGATTGGATGCTGTGTGTGTGTGTATATATATATATATATATATATATATATATATATATAAAGTTCAATCTGTTAGGGCCTCCAATCTACTCTTCCTTCCTAACAAGTGAAGATAAATAATATCCATCAGATCCAAGGGAGTCCGTCTCTGATCTCAACTTCACATCCAAGAAGGTCAGCAGTTGTTTTCAAGGTGAAGTCAGGCTTTGCACAGGAATAAAGTGAATATAGATTAAGTGGGATTTCCGAGCAAACCCTCATTGGTCATAGCTGCTGCGATTGACAGGTGAGTGATCAATAGCGGAGCAGGGGCCCAGCAGCACGCTGGAGGCCCCTATGGTTCTCCAGGCCCTGAGCTGCTGCCAGGGACCAAGGGCATTGATCCTCTCTGGAGGTGGACTCAGCTGGCCAGTTTCACACAGAATGCTTAAACAAGAGATTGCATTCGTTTACCTCAAGATCTTGTGCCGGCTATGACGACTCCTTTCCCGCTGGCAGCAGTCCAGGTAGCTGATACAGATCTCCTGCAGAAAGAAGGAGAAAAAGACAAGGGATAATCAACAACGAAGCAATTCTGCAGTTTATATCACGAATCGAGGGAATTAAGTTATACAGAAATAATCAGAAAAGCCTGTTTTATAATTTGGCCAGAATCGTGAAAGCAATCTGCGGGTCTGACAGATTTCATAATGTTTGTCAGTGGTCTTGCTTAAGTATAATATTTTTCTCAAAGTCGATAAACATGTAATTTTTCCAGATGCTCGCTAACAAGTTTGGTCACTAGCGGACCAAAATTGAAATCATTATTCATACTGTTCAATTGATCTTGTCCTTACTGAAGCCTGACAGACCTTTATACACCACATACTGTAAGATTGTTTCTTAAAGTCTGCTATACGCTTACCTACAACTTAAGGCTGTATTTAAAAATTCAGCAAAATCAGTTAACAAAAATCAGTCAAATAAAATATTACAATTCAAAATAGCTGTTTTCTATGTGAATATATGCTAAAATGTAATTTATGTCTGTGATCAAAGCGGAATTTTCAGCATCTTTACTCCAGTCTTTAGTGTCACATAATCCTTCAGAAATCATTCTAATATGCTGATTTGCTGCTCAAGAATCATTTCTGATTATTATCAGTGTTAATATACAATATTTTTGTGGAAAATGTGATACATTTTACTTTTGGTGGTATTTAATGCACAATTTAATGCATTCTAATGCTACATAAAAGTCTTAAGTCCTTAAACTTTTTAACAGTAGTTCGGAATGTGTTTGTTGTCCAGAGAAATTCATTACAATTCTTCTACATTTAATTCTACTTACTTTCAACTCCACGTGCTGTTTGCTACCTCGACTTAAAACAAATTCAGGAACTGAATTGGAATTTAAAAAGCTTTCT
Source organism: Enteromius mattozi (assembly GCA_032359235.1). NCBI lineage: Eukaryota > Metazoa > Chordata > Actinopteri > Cypriniformes > Cyprinidae > Enteromius > Enteromius mattozi. The sequence continues at coordinate 5,365,650 of JAUMHE010000016.1, forward strand.
CAATTCAGTTCTGATTAGTGCAAAACATAATACTATATGGCCACTATGCAACAAATTTGGCATTAGATAACCTTACACAAATTCATTATGCTCTCTTTGTTATCTACAATGTGAATTCAGAGCCAAAAGCCTGGATATTTGGAAATTATGGATTTTTTTCATAATTTTTGGCATCAGTATTCTATACGAGGCCTTTATTCACCCCTAGGTGTCATGTTTTATTATGGATGCATGCATTTTATTTGACTACATTTGGACTGTTGAACCAAAACAGCCACCCTAAGTGTATCAGATTTCATGTTTCTGAAAAAAGTTTTATTATGCTTACCAAAGCTGCATCTGAAAATTCAGTGAAGTCATGAAATAGTATTACAATTTAAAACAGCTGTTTTCTATATGAATATATGTTAAAATGTATTATCCTTGAAGAGCCAGGATCAACTCCCATCGGACTCGTTTGAAAGAAGAAAGTCATATACACTTAGGATTCCTCAAAGGGTGAGTAAAACATAGGCTAATTTTCATCTTTGAGTGAACTTTTAAAAATCATTCTCAATTCAGTTCCAATTAGTGCAAAACATAATAATAAAAAGTCACTATGCAACTAATTTGGCAATAGATAACCTTACACGAATTTATAACACTCTCTTTGTTGGACTCAGAACTGAAAGCCTTTACAAATTCCTGATAAGCTGTCATCCACTGGCTAATATGATTCAGTTAAGCAAACCTATAAAATAAGTCTGTGTGATGTGAACAGCAGCGAAGGCAAGCAGATGTAGGCCTTTTCAATCTATCTGACAAGCTGCCAAAACTGCTCCCATCCTCAGACTCCAGACTGTAATTCCTACCGACAATGAAACACTCAAGGCTTTCGGAAACATTACGAGCTTCTGCTTAGCATCTATTATCCAGCATGCTCTCCTCTGACCTCTCCAGGGTCGATGTCGCTGAGGGCCGTGAGGTGAAGGAGGAAGTTGCTGTCGGGGAAAGATGCCTCCGCATTGGGAACGCAGCTGTGGTTACCTGCGCAACACAGGAAAGCCTCATAAATCTTCACCTCTCTTTTCACGGAGCAAGAAGACAGGCCTCATTTGTTAAGCTGACCTGATTCTCATGACTCAAAGTCAACTCGCGTGTAAAAATTAAAATATCACAGCTGTGCAAACTGAAAGATGTGCCAATATGAATAAAGACGGTTCTCACAGGAGCTCTGCAGCAGGAAAAGGCCGGAGCCCTCGCAGTTGAGGAAATCACCGGTTTCTGCAAAAGAAGAAAAAAAAAAAAAAAAAGAGAAAGTCTTTCATCGTTGGGATTTATTTCACACTTTTGCACAAAACACTCATATTTTACACAGATCGATGGCCGTCTAAGCGGTGTTATGTGTTTCTCTGTCTCAGGAAGCAGATGTCAAACGCAGAGATGGATTCAATCGTCGCAGGTATACAGATCAATGTGTGAGGGGCCGAGTTCTATAGACAGGTGCGAGTCGACAAGAAAAATGACCTTTGTCGATGTCCTTGTACAGCTGGTCGATGAAAGCATCTAGTTGCTCCCTCTGCTGGCCAGGAAGCTCCAGAGCATCACACGCATGAACCCACTGACTCAGAGAACTACACACACACACAAACATCAGATCAGAGGAGTATTACTCTACTCAATACTCGTCTGTGGTCAAATAAAGTGCATTGAGCGGATATTACCTGGTGCCAATACCCTGACCATTGGTCCCCACGAGTGAAAACAGAGAGCGAAAACCCTCCAGGGTGAACCACTATAACAAAGAACAGACCTGTTTTTACATTTACTCGTTTAGAAGACTTACATAATAAAAGCAACCAGACCAAGAGAGAGTCACATTACACAAGTGCTGTGACAAGTCTCAGTGAGTCTCGCGCAGGGCACATAGCAAGGTGTTTGTTGTTTTGTTTAAATAAATTAGACCAAAACAAATAGAATAGAAAAAAACTGAATACAACACAATAGAACGGAACAGAACAGAATACAATACAACAGAATAGAACACAACTGAATAGAACAGAACACAACTGAATAGAATAGAATAGAATAACAAAATGGAATAGAAAAGAACAGAACAAAATACAACAATAGAACAAAACAGAACAGACCAGAATAGAACACAACATAACACATTAGAATGAAAAAGAACATAACAGAACAGGTGAGTGCTGGTATTAATTGGTCAGGTGATGATTGCTTGAGATCGTAGCACCGGCTGGTATTATTCATGACTTTTCATTTACAATCTATTACACTCTTCAGGTGTCACATGGGTGAAAAGCTATGATATATTTGAAATACTTCAAGCAGCATTTAACCAGATTCAAGCCTACTTGACCAATGAACAGGTGTTAACTCCCCCAAGTGTTAGTCGCCGGTATCAAACCATGTCAACAAATTTGATCATTTTCTATTTTTTTCAGAAATTGTATTGAAGAAAATCTAAAATCCCCTTTAAAATGTTGGGTTCAGTAAGGTATTTTTGGTATACATTTTACAGTAAGGTCCCATTAGTTAATGCATTAACAGTGAGCAATTCATTTGTTATTGTATTTATTAATTTGTCAACATCAGTTAATAAAAAATACCACTGTATATTGTTAGTCCATATCAGCTCAGGCCTGTTAAATAATAAAAAATAGTAATAATTTAATAATGTATTAGTAAATGCTGAATTTAACTAAGATACATGCTTTAGAAGTATTATTCATTGTAAGTAAATTTTAACTAAACGTAGTTAACGAACGTTAACAAATGGAATTTTATTGTAACGTTACCATTTTTTATTTTTATTCCAAGTGAGAAATTTCTTAAATATTATCTGAATCTGTTTCAGAGGGACAAAGCAAGTCTTTAATGAAATTCTAAAAGGGATCCCAGGTGCTACTGAAAGTTTTAAGGGAACCTTGAAGCTTAATTTCTCCAATTTAATGTAAAAAAATATATCTTGTATCCATCAATTGTGAGTAGGGGAAGTTGCGCACCTCCATTTAAGTAGAATGTTCCTTCTATCTAACAGAGTATATAGTAAAAGCAACCACTTGAGCAATGGAATTAGAGTAAGTGTTGTATGGTAAAACACCAAAAACGGTTGCAAGCATCATTCTTGTCTGGAAAAAATTTAGATAATTGTGCAATGTTACAATTTTTTAAAAGAAATGAAGAAACTTTAATTAAAAAGAATGTATGCATTAAACTGATTAAAAGTGACAGTAAAAATTCATTTAGTAATATTTTTTTTTATTTCTATTAAGAATCCTGAAAGAAAAAAAAACTCTGTCCGTTTCCACAAATACGTATTTTAAAAAATATTAACGATATAATTAACAAAATTTTAATAAGAAATCCTTCTTGAGCATTTTTGAAGGATCATGTAAGTCATATAACATAATCAATGACATGTAATCAAACATACATCTAATAACATTTCACAATATTATGTTTTTGCTACATTTTTAATCATATCAACCTTGGGGGCAGAAGAGAAATTTCAAAAAAATTTTGAACAGTGAACTTTCATATGACCATTTTGCTTATTCAAAGAAATCATTAAAGCCAGACAGACAGATAAAAACAAGTCTGACCTGACTGAGATGATCCTCGTACAGCGTTGTAGTAAAGAGATTACGTAGCAAGCCCAGCTGTCCCTAAAATAAAAACAACACTGTATTTTGGGGCACTTAAGATGTGAATCAATATCCTGCATTTTAGAAATCATTAACTTGTCACTACTGTAAAAATAAAGAATGAAGACTGTGACATTCACCTGAAATTTCTCTCCCAACAATTTATGAGCTATTTCCTCTTCTTCGTTTGCTGTTCGACTACAAAAATGAGAGAACAGCCTCTGCCAGCGTCCCTTATCTTGAGCCTGGAACAACAACAAAAGTTGTTTCCAGTTATTTCACACTTACTTATGGAAGCCTGTTTCCACCACTGAATAAAAAATTGCAACATTTTATCTCACAATTCAGATTTTTTTTTCCTCTCAATTCTGACTTCTTTCATCAGAATTGTGAGATACTCAATTGCTGTTGCCAGTTATAAAGTCCAATTCTGATGTAATAGTTATTATTTTCTTACAGTTGTAGGTTTATGTGTCACAGTTCTGAGAAAAGAAGTCAGAAAAAAGGTTGCAATTACATTTTTATTTTTATTCAATGGCAAAAACAAGCTTCCATACATACTCTTATTTAGACCAATAATAAACAGAAAATAACCTGCTTGATGGAGGCCACCATCCTTGCCATTATCATGATACTGGAAGTTTCTGGAGGGTAATGCACACTCCTGAATAATATGCAGAAATGAGTTTAATTCAAAAGCAGACTCGTTTACTCCAAGGTCTTTGCACCAGCAGCCTTCAAACCACAGCAATCAATTACTGACAAACAAAGAAACCACAACACTTTTCCTTTCTTCTGCACAGAGATAAAACAAAATAAAAAATTCACCTCTGGTGAAGTTTTTGCAACACAAACAGCAGACAGACTGAATGAAAATGCAACTCCACTGTCTGACAGCAGGTGGCGTTTATGGAAGAGCAGAAACAGAGCTGTTTCCATGGTAACCTATACTTATAAACCCTACTTTATCAGGCTTTACACAGAGTAAAGATAAAAAACAAATGCAATCATGACCTTTCTGCCGACAGTCAGATACCCTTATGCATTAATAATGAATTTATTCATACATTCTTTCATTTAATTTCTGTCAGCACTCTGCCTTCTGTCATGTTTTCACACAAAACGAAACCTAATAAGCTGCATGTCCACCTGCATGAGACCCTTACTAAGTTTACTTAATGTTAATTAGTATTTACCTTTAGATTTTCAAATCATGATAATCAAATATGAAATGGTAATACTAACCATGGTTTTCAATAATAATAACTCTATAGACATTGATAATGTTTTCAGTATGCAGAGCTGAGTAGATTACATACAAATTGTAATCAGCTACTGATTCAAAATTGCATGACAAAAACTGTAGTTAGTAACGCAATTACACATTTTAGGTAAATTAATCAGACTAATTTTAGATTACTTGTTTTGACCTAACTCTTATCACATTGATTTAATAATATCTTGATTACAACTTGATTTTATAATAATCTTCCTAATCTACCATGTCGATATTAAAAATTCAATAAAAAGTAAATACATTCCAATTGTTGTTATTGACAACATGAAGTGGTTTGTCAGTTTGATGAAAAGCAAACAATTAAATAAACCATAAAAATGTCAAATTATAATAAGTGCTGGGCAATGATTAATCACGATCAATCGCATCCAAAATAAAAGCTTTTGTTTATATATGTGTGTATACTGTGTATATTTATTATGTATATATAAAGACACATGCATACAGTATATGTTTTTAAATTATCTACATATATTTATATTATATACATATTTGTGGGTGGTGGGAGTGAATTCCCAGCACTCTCTACACCTTCAATACCACGACTGAGGTGAGACCCTTGAGCAAGG
>JAUMHE010000016.1:5416853-5428627 GCA_032359235.1 Enteromius mattozi
GTAATCGGGAAAATTATTGACTTACACTGCCGCTTAAACTAAAGCGATTTCAGCTATATGTCAGGCTATAATATATAAATGTCATGTTATAATATACATATTGTTTGTATTTCACTTTAAAACTGTCAGATTTTGAAAGCTGAGACTTTGGAATATTTTCGGGTGCTCCCAATCTAGGCCGACTTTATTCTCGTAATATTTCGACTTTATTCTCGTAATATTTCGACTTTATTCTCGTAATATTTCGACTTTTAATCTCGTAGTATTTCGACTTTATTCTCGTAATATTTTGACTTTTATTCTCGTAATATTTTGACTTGTATTCTCGTAATATTTCGACTTTATTCTCGTAGTTTCAACTTTATTCTCGAAATATTACGACTTTAATCTCGTAGTTTTAGATTTATTTTTTTTTTTTTGGTGGCACTAAAACGCCGTCGTAGATTTCAGATGAAATGATTAATTAATTGTTAAAGGATATATAAATTGACTTGATTATCCTGGATATCTTTTCTTAGGCCCTGAGGAGGACTTGCCGAGAAAAATGGAGTACCTGGAGTTTGTCTGTCATGCCCCATCAGAGTATTTCAAATCAAGAAGCTGCCCTTTCCCAACATTACCGGTTTGTCCAGAAAAAGGCTACATATGGACTCATATAGGACCGACGCCTGCTGTTGCCATTAAAGAAACCGTAGGGTGACGTGAACCCTTAAAATCAAACTGAACTGAATTACTGAATACTTTCAGTACAATTTCAAATGAAGAAGTGTCATGCTCGGATGATTATGTGTGGTGTTGCCCTTTAAAGAGTAAATTTCATTGTATTTTTCATAGCAAAGCAGGTATACAAATTGCAAATTGAAACTTTATGTATAAAGTTCATTTGTAACACATCATGCATACTTTTCAGGAGTGTATAAAGTCAGATGACCATGTGCTGTCCTCTGTGCATCTCTCAGATGTGTTTTCAGTGCTGTTGGAAATGGCAGCAGCTTTCAAAACACTCTCCTGTTCAGGTGAGCTGAGTCTGAAAGATTTTCCTGGAACTGATTCCAACTCCTGCCTTAGATTTTGACCCTGGACCACAAAACCAGTCATAAGGGTCAGATTGAGAATTATATATCCTCTGAATAAATAAGATTTTCATTAAGTTTGTTAGGATATAACTATATATGGCTGAGATGCAACTATTTGGAAATCTGAGGGTGCAAAAATGCCAATTAATAATCACCATATTAAGTTCTTAGCAATGTATATTACTAATCAGTATCTTAATGGAGCATGATCTTTACGTAATATCCTTATGATTTTTGGCATAAAAGAAAAATTGATAATTTTGACCCATACAATGTATTGTTGTCTGTTGCTACAAGTATACCTGTGCTACTGATGGCTGCCTTTGTGCTCCAGGGTCTCAAATAATAATTAGTTTGATTTTAATATAATTTCTGGAACTCACATGCAGAGTCTGTTTTCCAAGAGGAACTTTTTCTCAGGGTTTAGTTTCCTGATCCTGGTTCTTAAGTCCTCCTCTACTATTCTGCAAGACATTAAAAAGTTGAACATCTGTATCCAAAAGATACCTGGAAAGGACCAGAGTAAAGTTTTTTTTTTTTCACCTATTTTGAAGCAGATTCTCAGTTAATCATACCATACAGGTTTTTCTGCACTGCTGATATTACAACAACTAAACTTTAGTATGTCTCTACAAGCAGGTTCTCTAGTAAACTGACTGACTATTGCATTTTAAACCTGTTTCATAAAACTAGTTTACCAAATAAGCCAGGTTTATTTCAGTTAGATTGATTTTTTTGTCAGTTTGTTTGATTTAAAAGAAGTCAGGCTAATAAGCCTGGCTTATTTGGTAAACTTGTTTTATGAAACAGTCCCCTGGCCTATAATAAAATGTCATCTTCATGCATTTGCATACTTTATTATACTTACATTATGTAATCAGAGACAGTGAATGATTTAACTTTTTATCTTTAGGGGAAGTTAACTTTAATGGTTTTTGTTTAAAGCCTGATATTTTTAAAACAAACAGTAATTGGAAAACCCTCTGCAAGACCACGGCGGACCCCCTTGGTGTAAAAGAATAATGCAATTTAAAAGTGATTTTCCCTCTCAATGCGGACAATGAATGTAAAGAATAAGGCCTAGGACAAACTCTAAGACACACTGAATGCATTTATTATAAAAAGCCAGAGGCCAGAATATGGAAGCAAACACAGCTGTTTGCAAATTGCAGGTTTATGTGTTGACTGATGGTGTAACTGTTCTTTTTTTCTCCCCAAAAAAAGTTTCTTGTAAACTAAAATTAAAGTTGCAGTTGAGATTAAAGTTAATGGGAAAAGTTTCCACATGCAAGGTATTAGATGATGTGCTGCTGCACTATTCAGTCCATCTGTTCAGAACGGCGTGTGGGTTCAGGATAGTCATAAATACTGAATTCCTTTCAGTTCTGTGTCTTATTTGTCTTTTTTGCTCTCTGGTTCCTCCTCCTCTTCCTCGTGTGGCTGCTCTTCTTCAGGGGCCTCCTGCAGGAGTGTCTTCAGTTCCTCAGGCTGCTGTCCCTTGCTAAGTTTCCTATATCTTTGATATATCTCATTGAGGTTGAACTCTCGAATTATATTTTCCTGTAAAACACACAATGCATATCTCAAGGAAGAATAACAAATTGCTTTGTGCATCCTTCTGGAGAGTGTCAGACTTCTTTACCTCAGTGAAATTCCACCCGATGGCTCTTCCCTTGTTGTCCAGGAGCGGACGGCGCATGATTTCTCGGCCACCCTGCAGGAGCAAGAGCGAGGGCAGCTGCCTACAGAGCGGCGAGGGGTTAACCTTATACCTGTAGCGAGAGCATAGGACTGCTAAGTCAAATGCAACTATAATATTAAATTAAAAAGCTTATTAATATAGTATCAATATGTTAGTCTTAAGGTTATTTATACAGCAGTGTGCTCCAAAGCAGTGACAAAGTTCCCATTTAGAAGATATAATCATTTAAAACTTATTTAAATATAATCATTTAAAACCTTTTTTTTTTTTCGCCAAAACGCATCAATGATTTTTTTTTTTTTGATGTCACCTTGTACATAGACGTATATAAATAGGTGCATCTCAATAAATTAGAATATTGTGGAAATGATAATCTTGTAGCTAAATTTATCATACCTCAGAAACACTTTTTAAAATATTTGCAACTCATTTGTATTTTTACACGTTTAAAGAATTCTACACAACTACCCCAAATGTCGATCTTGAAAACATTCACAAGGAGGGTAAGCCACAAACATTCATTGCCAAAGAAGCTGGCTGTTCAGAGTGCTGTTTCCAAGCATGTTAACAGAGAGTTGAGTGGAAGGAAAAAGAGTGAAATGAAAAGATGCACAACCAACCGAGAAAACCGCAGCCTTATGAGGATTGTCAAGCAAATTAGATTCAAGAATTTGGGTGAACTTCACAAGGAATGGACTGAGGCTGGGGTCAAGGCATCAAGAGCCACCACACACAGACATGTCAAGGAATTTGGCTGTCATTGTCATATTCCTCTTGTTAAACCACTCCTAAAACACAGACATTGTCAAATGCATCTTACCTGGGCTAAGTAGAAGAAGAACTGGACTGTTGCCCAGTGGTCCAAAGTCCTCTTTTCAGATGAGAGCAAGTTTTGTATTTCATTTGGAAACCAAGGCCCTAGAGTCTGAAGGAAAGGTGGAGAAGCTCATAGCCCCAGTTGCATGAAGTCCAGTCTTAAGTTTCCACAGTCTGTGATGATTTGGGGTGCAATGTCATCTGCTGGTGCTGGTCCATTGTGTTTTTTGAAAACCAACGTCACTGCACCCGTTAACCAAGAAATTTTGGAGCACTTCATGCTTCCTTCTGCTAACCACCACACAATGACAAAAGCACCAAAAGTTGGTTAAATGACCATAGTGTTGGTGTGCTTGACTGACCAGCAAACTCACCAGACCTGAACCCCATAGAGAATCTATGGGGTATTGTCAAGAGGAAAAAGAGAGACAAGAGACCAAAAAATGCAGATGAGCTGAAGGCCACTGTCAAAGAAACCTGGGCTTCCATACTACCTCAGCAGTGCCACAGACTGATCACCTCCATGCCATGCGAATTGAGGCAGTAATTAAAGCAAAATAATCCCCTACCAAGTAGTACATATACAGTAAATGAACATACTTTCCAGAAGGCCAACAAATGCATTCTGACCTGACAGCATGCCAAAGATTCAACCACAGACCAAAGTGCTGATCATCAAGAGCCTAAAGACCAAGTCTCCTGCTGAAGTGGCAGACATCTTTAATGTATCTAAACATCAAGCGGAAAGGATAAGAAAAAGATTTGAAGAAACTGGTAATATTCATGACAGGCACAGGTCAGGCAGACCCCATAAGACAACTGTTCGAAAGGACCATTTGTTGGTTCGACAGTCCTTTTTCAACTGCAGCAGAGCTACATAACAACTGGTCACCAGAAACCCCGGTATCTACAAAATTTTGTCAAATTCTCTCACGCAGTGGTCTCAGTGGCCAAATTAGTGCTCAGAAGACAGAAGACAACTAAAAAATTGGGTTGCATTTGCCAAGGCCCACAGCTTGCAGGAAAGATGGACTGTGGAAAAGTGGCAGAAGGTTGATTTTTCAGATGAATCATCCATTGAACTGCATCTCAATCATTGGGGTTACATTCAGTATGGGGGCATGCGAGAGATCTGCAGAGTGGATGGCAAAATCAACAGCCTGAGGTATCAAGACATTCTTGCTGCCCATTACATTTCAAACCACAGGAGAGGGCAGGATGCAGCAGGATGGCGCTCCTTTTCATACTTTAGCCTCCACATCAAAGTTCCTGAAAGCAAAGAAGATCAAGCTGCTCCAGGATTGGCCAGCCCAGTCACCAGACATGAACATTATTGAGCATGTCTGGGGTAAGATGAAGAAGGAGGCATTGAAGATGAAACCAAAGAATCTTGATGAACTCTGGGATTCCTGCAAGAATGCTTTCTTTGCCATTCCAGATTACTTTATTAATAAGTTATTTGAGTCATTGCTGAGACGTGTAGATGCAGTTCTTCAAGCTCATGGGAGTCATACACAATATTAATAATTTTTCCACTGCACCATGACTTCATGTTGTGTACTGTACATTATTTCTGTTAAGTGACAAGACTTTTGTCTAAGCAAAGTCTAACCTTTCTGTCTCAATTAAATAATTTAAAAAACAAGGCATGAAAAGATTTTATTTTGGTAAAATAAGCGTAATCTAGAGGCCTTTGAAACACGAGTTTCACAATTTGAGTTGAATTGCTGAAATGAACTTTTCCACGACATTCTAATTTATTGAGATCCACCTGTATATGTCTATGACCTTGTACTTCAGCTTCTCATAAAATATTCTGACCAATCAAATGCTCTCTGGAATCCGAAATGCCTGCACCACAATAAATAGATGCTGAAGCTGCACTGTGGCTGAGATCGGTCACTTGTTCACAGTGTAGTGTTTCCTGTACAGTGAATGGTGATAGGAAACGATTCAGACTGTGTAAATATGCTTTCAATTTGGGTAAATGAGGTCTGGTTTCGCGGCAGGCGAACTGGACTTCCGGACTTTGGCTCCAGTCTTGAGCACAGACTATAAAAAAGACGCAATCTTACGGAGCCAATCATATGCGTGAGTCAGCATATTAAACACTTTTAAAACTACACAGATTATGCATGATTATCACTATTTTGTGTTCATAAGAGTTTAATTTTAAATGTAGGGGGTATATCCGTGGTTGTCAAATGTGGCTTTACTGAGCCCAATGGCAATGTAATGCTACAAAATCTAGCTACAAGAAGTTTGAGATGAAGACAATAGAGAAATGGACTCACCTCTCTGCAACTGCTCCATATTGTCCAATGTCCACTTTTCCAAATTTGAGGCCTAAGCAGTTATACCTGGTGAACATAGTCAACATCATTAACCTCGTGAAGAAATTTTGCAGACACTTAATTTCTAGCGAATATCAGCGATTTGATTACAAAGATCCTATTTTAAAATGAGCTGATCTAGAAAACGACGTATCTCCATTCAAAAATGAAAAAGCCTTTGGCTGAAAATTGAGTGTTTAATCTTGACATTATACATTACTAACACTCTGTTCCCCAATTTGATACTGTTCAGTGCTTTGACACAATCTGTACTGTTAAAAGCGCTATATAAATAAAGGTGATTGATTGATTGTGTGTGTGTGTGTTAGTGTGACCTACTTGAGTGACAGTTCTGCAAAAATGGGTGCAAATGACTGACACTCTGGAGACCAGTTGGCATAAAACTCAACAATCCATGTCACTCGACTGTCCCTCTGCAGCTCTTTCTGAAAATACACAGAAAAACATGCATGATAATTAGTTTAGCGGATAAAAGAGGATAAAGGCTGAGTTAAATAGTATGCGTTATATAATGTAAAATAACATAGAATTTTGAATTAATGCTGGGCAACATTTAATCACAATTATAAAAATTAAAAAAAAAAAAAATTGTGTAATATATGAGTGTGTACTGTTTATATGTTTATATGTATCTGTTTATGTTACAAACGATTAACTGCTTTTAGGCAGACTATCACGCCAAACTGACTGAGCACAAGGAATTGTTGTAGCTAGATGTAAACAAAGCAGCATGGCTAACTGTACAGTCATTTAAATGCTCATTTACATAGAAAAGGTGCTTTTCTAAAATGAATCCGGTTATCCGTGAGTGGATCACGGCTGAAAATGTGGTTGTGATTCCTGAAAATGTACAGGTGTGAGTTCGGTTACAGAATCCAGTTGTCACACCGGTAAATAACCAAACTGTTTGTGAACGTAACCCTATAAAGGACTCAAAAACAGAATTGACAACCGTATTCTGCTGCTGTGTGAACGCAGCCCTAGTCCAGTCCTGTTCCGTTCACACAGCACATGTGTTCCGAGAATGCGGTTTTGAGTCCAGAGAGTGATGGACCAAACATTACCTTGACAACACTGTGCGTGCGTGCAGCATACAGGGCTACAACTGCTGTTGCAAATAAATATTTATTCTCATTATTGTTATTTTATTTATATATTGTCTCACTGTGTCTTATTTTCTATTAAATTTTTTCGAACTAAACATGTTTAACTTGCTTACACTATGTCTTAAATCATATTTCTACCACTGACAAAATATTTTGTATCACATTAAAAATAGGACAAATTTAATCAGCCTATTTGTATGTGAAATCAAAATTAATCCCAACTTTGTTTTAAAATGCATGGCTAACTGAAGATCACATGATCATAAACGGAAATCACTTCCGAGAAGTGACCATCGCATGCTCCCTTGCAGGATCTGATTTTGCTGAGTTGATGTGTCCCTGGGTCAACATTATGATTAGCCAATTAGATTTGAAGAACCAGTTTATAGTTTTTGTGAAGTTTAGGCTTACAGTCAGTGTTTGCTGCTTGTACATCAGTGTCATTCATCTATAATTAAAGATGATTTTAGGCATTACTCATGGGTTAGGTGTACAGATATGGTCAAAACTAAAATTGTGGATTAAAATGTTGTTCCAGGGTCAACAAAATATGTTGAACCTGAAACACATCGAACTCAGCAAAATCAGGATGTGCTGTTCACTTCGCTAAAAGACTTCTGGAGGGGCCCTTCGTGAAGGGAATCATTTGCCCACTTTTGTTTGGAACATCCCAACAAATGGCATCCCCTTTCCAAAGTGCCCTTGAAGGGATCTACTGATTCACGAGCTCGGGAGCTAGGGAGCTGATTGATACGCACCCTTTATCAGAGCCATTAAGAAACATTAAAGAGTCTCAGCAGGCTCTGAACTTTATATATTATTTATAAAACGGTTAGTTCCATTCCTGGATTCTGATTGGTCAACAGCTGTGTTTTATTCGTGATACAGCACGGCCGCTTTACCTAACAGTTCTGTGTATCACTGAGCAACACCCTTAGCAACATAAAAAATCACTAATACAGCATAAAACTGTTCTGTTTATTATGTATTTCGGCTAAATCAAATGTCTGTTATTTTTATTTAATAAATTATGAGTGACCCCTGCTGGCGTTATGTTGCATCCTCTTTAATTTTGAGACCACGTCCTTCCCCGTCTAATAAAAGCTTCTCCTGCGCATCTGTATGAAAGAGCAGTTTCTGACGTGAGGAGGGAATATTACTGTATCTATGAGTTTTCTGTTTCAGGTATGGTTTTGTATGTTCATTTGTCCATCAGTTTACACTAATGACGCTTGCACATCTCGCGCTGTGCCGCAAATCTGTCCGTTTTAAAACTAAAAGGCTGAAACAGATGTCATGCTGAGTGAAAATCAGATGTAGCGTTATGTGTGTGAGAAAATATCATATATGATGTTAAAAAATAAATGATGCAGCGGATGATAAGCTATTCTATGCTATTCTCTCTTTTTTAAATCTAAGATCCATTAGACGAGAGGCATGTTTGCAGCGTTCTCTTGCAGTTTACTGTTGCTGCCACGGACAAGTTTTTTAGTGGAAGGACTGCCTTTAACAAACTTGCTTCAAAAAAAAAAAAAAATTATATATCTATATATATATATATATATATTTTCGTTTTATAAAAGCAATAAGGTATTCGAGGCAGTGCTGTATCATGAATAAATCATGGCTGTAGGGGTTCACCATACAGCACTGCCTCGAGAACCTTATTGCTTACATATTATAATATATGATATACATTACATGAATATAAATATATACATGTAAATACATGTAAACATTTTCAAAATATATACTGTATGTGTGTCTTCACATATGTATAATACATAAAAACACAGTACACACATTATATAAACATTTTTTTTTTATTATTGTTGATGTGTTTAATCACGATTAATTGTTGCCCAGCACTACTTTTAATAGTATTATTACAAATAATAGAGTGTGATGTAAGATTTAGATGATGCTTTGTAGTTATTTTCTATCAGTGTGATATGATATGCATAATAATAAATAAACATGAATGAGAATGAACAAAAATTATTGGATCCACTGCAGAACTGTAGTGAATGGGTGCAGAATGAGAGTCCAAACAGCTGTTAAAAACATAATCAATTAATCTCTCGTGAAGTTAAAAGCTGTGCAAATCCATTGTTAAGAGGTTGTTTCTGAAAAACATGTGTATAATGATTTTATTTAGCTGTTTGGACTCTTTGCTGAGATAGTGATGCAATGCTACATTTGTCCAAAACTGTTTAGATTTCTCCAGAAAACAAACAAGAAACAAAATCATCCTTATCTTGGATGACCTGAGGTATTTGTAAATTTTCAGCCAATTTTTATTTTTAGGTGAACTTCCTTAAATGCTTGTTTCACTCACGTCTATAGTTGAGTCACTGAAGTATTTGATGTATTCAGGGCCCATGTAGATCGGTGGTTTACATGTGATCAGAAACACTGTATAAAGAAGTCATAGTAGTTATTTTACGGATCACAGTTTTTACTCTTAATTACTCTGCAACTTTTATATTTCCCATTATTTATTTACCCACACACAGCGTGAGGTAGAGAAGGCCAAGTCTCAGATCCACTCGGAAAAACAGCACCGCGTTTGCCACCTTACTGAAGAGAAATATATTCCCTATGTTCTGCTCCAGTGTTACTGAGAGACAGAGAGAGCTATCCTTCAGTTTAAAATACAGCACCATGCATCAAGGTAAATATTATTCAGAAATGTCTTGCGTGATGATGTGTGTCATCTGATAAGTGTAATCACTTTTAATGCATATAAACTTACTTGCTCTGCGGTTCTTCATCATGACAATAGCACTGAGAAACATTAAAATCTCCACCTCCCTCTATACAGAGCAATTACATGTTATTCAAATATATAAACACATTTGAAAATGTTTGCAAGTATATTTACATATATTTACATTATATGTATTTTTTCCAGATTTCATACATGTGATCAAAACATACAGTGAAAACAATATATTATTTTTTTATAAAAACATTTCTAAACATTTTAAAATGTATTTTACTGTGATGTATTTTACTGTGATGTCTTCAGTGTCACATGATCCTTCAGAAATCATTCTAATATGCTGATTTGCTGCTCAAGAAAAAATACTAAAAAAATAATCATTTTTTTTTGGAAACCTTGATGCACAACCATTCAAAGGATTGGGGTAAAAATAAATAAATTAATACTTTTATTCTTTTAAACTGACCAAAATGTAAAAAATAAAAAATTTAGAGTAAAGACATTTATAATGTTTAACAAAAATACATAAATAAATAAGTAAATAAATAATTAATATTTCAAATAAATTATGTTTGTATTCATCAAAGAATCCTAAAAAATGTATCACACAAATATTGAGCAGCTAAATTTCTTTTTCACATTATAAACCAGTATTAATTGAAAATTCCAGCAGCACATCAGCATATTAGAATGATTTCTGAAGGATCATGTGACACTGAAGAATGTATGATGCTAAAAACAATTCAGCTTTGATCACAGAAATAAATTACATTTTAACATTATATATATATATATATATATATATATATATATATATATATATATATATCACATTGAAAACAATCTTAAATTGTAATAATATTTTACTGCTTTTTCAGAATTATTATTATTTTTTTTAAAAGACTTATAAATAATAATAAATAAAACAAAATACACATTTATTTATTGCACTTATAAATACATATTTAAAACAACATGACATATAATTAAAATTATGACACTACTGTAAAAAATACATTAGATACTGTGGTTTTGGGACAGCACAAAGGCATGTGACCTAGTGTTATTTGGTTAAAATTAAGTAATAGTAAAATATGAGGTCAAAGATCATTGCAGCTTCTATAGGCACTGACCCAGTCGAAGGCGCAGGAGTTGTTGTCCTCTCTCTGCGACGGTAAATGCTCACACAGTCCTGGACAGCTGCGGACGATGAGAAACGCCAGACACATCAGCAGTGACAGCAAATAATAGGGACGATAAAACCATTTATAAACCTTTGGAAGATAGTATAAAGTGGAAAGCAGCCCTCTAATTAAACTCATTGCTGCAGGGGTATTACTGACTAACTCCCACGTGGTGAAGAAGAATGAGGGGAGAGTAGAAATAGACCACAGAGACAGCTGAGAGGTAATATGAACCTTCAGTCCGGAGAAACGCGTTTCAGGTATACGGTTTGAAACTGGCGGCTGCTCGCTTTCCGTAGCGTGATGCGCTTGCTATTGGCGGGGAATTTTGTAAACATCAAGAGAGACATGGAGGACTCAGAGAAGACCGTCGAGCCTGTTTCAGCTAAAAGTAGTGTGGATAAAGTGGACGAGGATTCGTCTTGTCGGAATGAGTCGGTTAAGTCATCGCAATCTAAACCGAGACTCAAGCTCTTCAGTAAAGTGATGGAGAAGAGTCTGCAGTGGATGCTGGACAACGCCAGGTATCAAATACAGCTTTTCCTTTCCTTCGCTTCGAAACTGATGCTTCTGTTTTCTCTTACTAAGTTAGTTCCACTCTTTGTGTCAGTTTCGACAGGTTTTCCCACTATTTCCAGCCTCTGTCAAAGCAGAACCCTCAGCTGACTGAAGCCATGCACAAACAGTTCATCAGCCAACTGCAGAATTTAGTACAGGTAACGTAACGTTCAAATACGAGGCTGTCGAGAACATTGATATATATATATATATATATATATATATATATATATATATATATATATAGTGTTCT
>JAUMHE010000016.1:5471870-5488469 GCA_032359235.1 Enteromius mattozi
ACAACCAACCGCATTATCACTGCAAATACAGATCAATTTAACCCTTTACAACCGCATAATCACTGCAAATACAGATCGATTTAACCCTTTACAACCACATTATCACTGCAAATACAGATCAATTTAACCCTTTACAACCGCATAATCACTGCAAATACAGATCAATGTAACCCTTTACAACCACATTATCACTGCACATACAGATCGATTTAACCCTTTACAACCGCATAATCACTGCAAATACAGATCGATTTAACCCTTACAACCACATTATCACTGCAAATATAGATCAGTTTAACCCTTTACAACCAACTGCATTATCACTACAAATACAGATCAATTTAACCCTTTACAACCACATTATCACTGTAAATACAGATCGATTTAACCCTTTACAACCGCATAATCACTGCAAATACAGATCAATTTAACCCTTTACAACTGCATTATCTCTGCAAATACGGAGATTTAACCCTTTACAACCAACCGTATTATCACTGCAAATACAGATCAATTTAACCCTTTACAACCAACCGTATTATCACTGCAAATACAGATCAATTTAACCCTTTAAAACCAACCGCATTATCACTGCAAATATTTTTCCTTGCACTATTTGTCTTTTTACTCTTGCATCTGTTCAACTGTCTGCATGTATTTTTTACTGCAAGACAGAAATAAGACTGGGAGGACAAATGCTAAACTATTTTTCTGCAGATCTCCTGATATATGTGTGTGTGTAGTGTGTATGTGAGTCACGTTTGCGTGTGTGTATTGATTGCGCAGCGTGGAGTTAAGACAGATTAAAGCAGGTTTTCCCAGGTGTGCGGTCTCATGTGAAACATGCTCACCAAACCTAAACAGCCACATTGATATCACAAGCTTCAGTCTCATTTCTGATCTCATCTGACTGTGCCGTTCTCAGAGCTCGCTGGTGCAAAATCAGCTTTTACACATGCTTCAACATTATACAGCATTCAGCTGTTAACATGCAAACATATAGCTGTTTAAGTCAATTACCACTAGTAGTAGTCTTGATAGTGATGTGATTAAACCTAATTATTATTATATTATTTGCACCATAAAACAATATCTTAAATTATATACTACTTTTTTAGTATATTATAATATTTTGTTTTATTTTATAGTTAATAATAATATTTTATTTTACAATTTGTTCTATAAAATTTTCTATTACTTCCGCACAAAATGACTCTAAAAATATTCAGCATCAGAGTATCACATATTCTTCAGAGACTGTGATTGTATTTATTGTGCGATCTCATCACGCCACAATGAGCTTTTCATATTAGCATTCAGCTCGTCTAGCGCCTCTAATTAAGGTGTAAAGGCCCAGAGATGTTTGTGAGACATCTGTGATCATGTCTTAACTCCTAAGTCTGCCTATTGAATGCTGATGACGCGTCAAACCTGCAGATGACAGCAGAAAGGCATTCTGGGAAATGTAGGATTAGTGTTTATCCACACTGGGACACTGATGGACGGATAACGGCTGTCAGACCATGTTCTTCAGCGACACACACAGAGAAATCAATCTCTCTATCTCATCACATCGTCCGGCAGAAGCCCTTATCAGCCGAGCTGCTCAGACAGCAGATGATTGGTCGACTGAAGTGATGCATTATGGGTAGCAGAACGAAGATATTTAATTCAAATCACTCTATCATTTCAGCTCATAAAGCCATCCATCATCATTCTGACTCATGAATGAGATCTCATTTATGTCTCAAATGTTTCTAAGACAGCGATGTGCTTCTCCTGAGAAAGACACAAGTCTCAGAAGACATCTCTCAACTACTGGGCTCAGATTTGACAAAACTCTGAATCTCAAAATAAACTCTCACCAGATGATCTGCAGAAGCAGCTGAGATAAACCTGACCCTTACATGAAAGAACCAAAGAGATGAGAAAGAGTGATTTGATTGCCTTCTTCCAGACACAGAAGTATTTAATACAAAACTATATTATGAAAAAGTAATGTTACTGTTGTTATTAAAAATTAGTTTATACTGTATATATATATAGTTTAGTTTTTACATTTGTAGGTTTGCTGCAATGCATTTTTTGGTAACACTTCATAATAAGGTTCATTAGTTAACATGAACTAAGAATGAAAAATACTTCTGCAGCAGTTATTAATCTTAGTTCATGTTAATTTCAGTATTTACTAATGCATTATTAAAATCACAAGTTGTGTTTGTTAACATCATTTAATGCACTGCCAACATGAATAAACAATGAACAACTGTATTTTCATTAACTAACATCAACACATATTACTGTAATATGTTCATGGTTCAGTTTGTTCATGTTGGTTATTAATACATTAACTTATACATTAAAAGTATTTCTATCTTGTTTTTTTCAGTACAAATATCTAAACATTTTTTAAATAAAGATGCATTTATCTGAGAAACACAATTACTTACTAGATATTAACACTAAGTTTTATTTTTAACTGCATCACAATGAAGTGAGTTTATGTTTAAAACAAGAGCATATATTTTCCCTTTGAAGTATCTTTCTAACCAAACTGACACATATAGTTTCTTGCTGTTTTAAATATAAACTCACTTCATTTTGACATTTTTTTTCAGATAACAAGAACTAAGGGATAGTTCAGTCTTTTACTCAGCGTCATGGTGTTCTAAACTCATAAGACACATAAGAATCAAATGAAGATATTTTGTAATGAAACCTAAGTTTACAAACCCTTAAATATCCAGAAAGATCATAAAAGCATCGTAAAATGAATCTATAGTGAACAGTTTAATCCAAGTCTTCTGAAGAGATAAGATTGCTTTACATGATGAACAGATTTAATTTAGACTTTTATTTATATCCAAACAATGTGCTGAATACAGAACACACATGATTACTCTGTGTGTTTATGTGTTAATAAAAGACAAGATTAAATCTGTTCATCAAATAAAATGGTTGCATCTCTTCACAAGATTTAGATTACAGCATTCAATTCATTTTACAATGCCTTTTAGCTCTCTCTCTCTCTCTTTCTCTATACTTTTAAATGAGGGACAGAAAACTCATTAAAAAATGTCTTAATTTGTGTTTCAAAAAATAAACAAAGTCTTATAGGACTGGTTTAACAGGAGCAGTAAATGATTCCTCATGCGTGAACTCTCTTTAATATCCCAACTCACTTTGTTTCTCCAATAAATGTATCTTGATTTAAAAATAGTTAGTCTGTCTGGGTAAAGACATGAGCTGAGAAGCTGATTTACCACTCTCTCATTAATAACACACACATTGTTTATTTTAATGAAAAATTTGCCTAGTGTACAGTAATTGTGACGCCTGACACAGTACAGAATGTGTTTTGTGCTGTACTGACTCTGTCTCAGTCTCCTGGGCACAAAGAGACTCATTAGTTAGTTGTCGTTTAGCAGAAATGTACGCGCTCATTAAAGCAGTCGTCCTCTGAGAACCAGCACATTAAATATTCTGCTAAAACCACACAGCGCTAACAGATACTGACCATCACACAGGACTACATCTGCAGCTTCTGCCTCAGAAGAACTGAGACAGACCCACTCCATTAACAGTGAATGAAAATAAATGCAATACTCACTATCACAGCTACATTTCAACGAGAATCAATGTGAAATTACAGCTCATCCAGCTCAGAAAACATCCTCAGAAGGTTCTGGCAACAAACATTCTTCCAAAAATGTCAACAGAACATTAAGTGGAAGTTATCTGGTTCTTAAAACATCAGCTCAATGACATCTTTATACATTGTTTATAAAGCAAATTTTTTCTTAACTGTTTCAGCTGGACGTTCATTTAACGTTCTTTTTAGTTGGATTTTTACTTTCTGAAAATTCCTGCTCTTATGATTGATTCGACAGTGCATGTTATTCTAAAGAGACACTTAAAAAAAAAAAAAAAAAAAAAATATATATATATATATATATATATATCTGCTCATGTTTTTTTAAGATTATATAATGAAAAACTTTTTTCCTGTGTTTTTGTGGTTTTGGCAAGAAAAAAAAAGAAACTGAACATTCTTATTATTTTGTACAAATATCTAAACTTTTTAAAATCAAGATATATTACTGGAAAAAGCAGAATGACTTGATATGAATGTCTTGATATTAAGTTTTATTTCTGAAAAATGCATCAAATTTAAGTGAGTTTATGCTTAAAACAAGTCCAAAAAGTTCAGAAAAATAATCTTGTTTCCTCTTTGAATTGAATTTGTTTTTCTGAACCAATTGGCAGATTTTTGTTCTTATTTTATGCTTTTTTTTTCAGAAAACAAGACTTAAAGAAAACGTAACTTGAGTGTATACTACATAAATAATAATTTTGCAGTGCATTTGTGACACAGTTTTGGGAAGAAAACACAAAAGAACTGACTCTGAAGCGACTTGATTTGGTAGTTTCTCTAGTAAACGTGACTGACTTACATTTGAGCGTGTTGAAGGCGAGTTGATACGCTGAGCGCTGAGACGCCTCGTCCCTGGCAGCAGGTAATCTGACCTCTGACCTCTTCCCGTAGCTGATGAGTCTGTGAGCGGGAGGTTTCTCCAGGTGTGTGCTCTGAAAGATGGCGGCCGCGTGCAGGTAAACCCGGTCTGGACAGACAGGACTCTCTTCTGGACCGGTCTGGAGCGGAGCAGGGTCTGGAGGAGCCGGATCCAGCAGAGACAGATGTTTGAGAGCCGTGATCTGAGAGACGCGCTTCGATGAACGCCTCGTGACGCCGCTTTTCCTCACCATCCTCTGATAGACATACACAAACACATCAAACTCATAGCCTAACACTGTGAAAATTATTAATACTTTTGTCTTTTGGTTTATAAAAATTCTTAAATTAAAACACATTTAGCCTACTTTAGTCTTGTGTTCTGAAATAAACATCAAAACTAACTGAATTTAATATGGAAGCCTGTTCCTGCTTTTTTTCATAGTTCGGGTTAGTTTATATATTCATATCTAACTTTCATTTAGAATTGAGGAGAAATTATCCTGTGGCAGAAACAAACTTTCATAGTTCATTCTTAAAACAAGAAGAAACATATTTTCATGAAATAAGAAAAATAGTTTTGGTTTTATTTTAAATTAAGTTTTTTAAGGTATAACTCACTTAATTGTAATACATTTGAGAAAACAAAACAGAATATTTTAAGTCACTGCACAACTAAAGTAACTTGATTTAATAATGTTGAGATATTTGTGACAGAAAACAAAAATACAGAACAACACGATTTTTTTTTTTTCATTTTGTTCTCAAATATATTTGGAAATTCACTTTTTTAAATATTAAAAAAAGAAAAGAAATTGAAAACACAAGTTCTGTTTGCGCATTTACAAGCGTCTAAATACTTTTAATCGTTACTGTAAACAGAAACTGAATGAAACATCAAAACAAATAAGCATATTTCATTCAGATATGACATATTATATCCAAATAGACTTGAAATTATTTCCCCAAATCGTTATTCTAAACGATCAGAGGAGCAGAAACAAAACAAAACAAAATCATCAGCGTAACTGTTAATGATGATGATGTAAAGCATTCAAACGTTGCAATAATACATCGGTAACATCTGGATTAGTTTACTGCAGGAAGTGGTTTACATATTTCAGTGTTTGAGGATGATCAAAAATGAGGCGAAGATGTTACTCACCGGAAACTCTTGAGTCCTTCCGCTCCTATCAAAACATCACTGTGTCTGTGAATGATCTCCACGATCAGACGAATAAATCTGCGTCAGTTTGAGAAACTTTAGCGAACAAAAACAGCCTGAAACTGCGCGCAGCAGAAGTTTATAGTCAGATGACGCAGGCGGGGTTCCGTCTCCATGGCGACGGGAGGCGGACGGACGGGAATGATGCTTCACGAGCAAAACAACCCGCTCTCAGTCAGTTTTACTGTAGCTGGAATAAGAAGATAAATCATAGATTCATATAAAAGTTACAGAATTACACAAACCTCCGTCAAACCGGCACGCGATATTAAATTGTAAAAACTGACACCCCATCCTGAATAAATGAAGATAAAAGCACTAGTGTGTCTAACTTTATGAATGTATTCACTGGTTTAGGTTGATGTTGCAGGTTTGGTTTAATCTGTGATGATCTGCTGCCTTCTGGTGGACACGAAAGGAACTGAGCCTCATTCCGTCAATTGTTAAAGAAAAATAGGCTATATATATTTTACACTGAAAAAACGCTTAATTGAATTTACTAATTTTGTTTAAGTGGTAGCAATCCATTTATTTTAGGTAGGCTACATAAAGCCTAATTTAGGTGACTTTCAGCTAAATTTAAGTTTCATAATGCTCATGTTTATTTATTTATTTCAAACAATGTCTCACACGGACCATTTCCAGTTTCTGTGTCCATACTGTCCATAAGAGTGAGAGAGAGAGAAATGAGTGGAGTTTGTGTTGGATAACAGCAGGTAAATGCTCAAATAGTTTCGTACTGTCAGAACAACAGCAGCAGAAATAAGCAGCAATGGCATCAGATAAAGGTTAGTTAAACTTTTTATATTTTTTTCATTGATATATAACAGGATTTGGAAATGGTCTATTAGGGTGTTTAGTGATAACAGCAAGAAACCCTGAATGATCTTCAGGCATGAGGCATCGCAATACCCAGTACAGTATACAGATATAAAATACAGGTCAACAAATATTTATAATCATAATTAAATTGTGTCTTTCAGGTCAGCTACATTGTTCATTTAGTGCTATAACAATGTTTCCTTGTTTCCTTCCTAATGCTAAACAAAACATTTTTTAAACAAAAGAATTTTGACTAAGTATAATATAACTGTGGGATTACTGGTCAGAAGAAGGAACAAGGAACTTAATGAACTGATTCCTGAACTGGGTTGATCTCACTTGTTCAAAGCAAGGATAAATTCTCTTTGTTTGTGGTAAAAGACACAAAGTTCAATAGAGATGGGCTTTTAGTAGCTTGGTTACAACCTGTTTAAGCAATGTTTAACCGTTCCTTTCTAAAGCCATGCTCACTCTGTGAAAGCACAGAGGGCAATAAAATATGGTTTTGTCAGTATGATTTAAAAGTATATAATTACATTAAAATGAAAAATATTATTTCAAAAGCATACAAAGAGGATGTGGGATGTCTGTAAAAATGACAACACAATTGTTGTAAGGAGTTCAATGAAATACAAAATAACTTCTTCATTCATTCTGCTGCTGTGATTAAAATCAGTCCACTGCATAAATATGATGGAGTTAACATTATTGTAACAACGGAGATTGAGGCGTGCGGATCCATGTGCAGTTATATTTATTCAGGGTCAACAGGCAGGGTCAATACACCTGCAAACAGAACAATAGAGGCAAGGCAGAATCGAGGTTGAGGTACACAGTCAGGTTTCAAGGCAGGCACCAAACCATCACAATCCAGATAAACAGTCCAAAGTAGAAAACAGGGAAAACAAACACGGGAATGAACGCTCAGAAATGATCGCCAGGGCAAACCAAGACTTCGTGGTCAAAGTGTGTTTGATTGTGGCTTTTATGCTGGGTGTAATGAGTGTGTGGGCGTGGATGATATTCTGCAGGTGTGTGTGTGTCATCAGGAATGAGGCATGATGGGAAACTGAGTCCGTGTGAGTATGATTCCATGGAGTCCATGTAACAGTTTGAGAGTCTGTTGGGATCCTGTGTAGGTTGGAGTGCCCTCTGGCGGAGCCCGAAAATCATAACATAGACCCCCTTTAAGGAGTGGCTTCCAGACGCTTCCACCACAACAGTCCAGGGCGGAACAGGAGGCAGTGATGCACTTTAGGCCGGAGCAGGCGACAGGGACGCCCACCAGGGCGGAACAGGCGACAGGGACGCCCTCCAGGGCGGAACAGATGGCAGGGATGCCCTCCAAGGCGATGCGGATGGCACCAGCAAGATCACAGCTCTCCAGTGCAGAACCAACAGGACTGGAACAGAGAACACTGAGAGGTTAATTATGACCTCTATGGCCGAGACAGTACCTGCTTCGAGCTCGTAGGTGGGCCAAGGCGTAGCAGGTGGAACAGAGACCCTCCATGGCGGAGCAGGCATTGGATTCAATGCCCTCCAGAGAGGCGCCAGCGGAATGTGAACCCACCAGGGCGGCGCAGGAAACCAGGTCCGAGCAAACATGGCTGTGGGAGAGAGTGAAGAGAGATTAATGACGGCCTCCTCGGCCAGGACAGTGCAGGCTGCGAACTCGCCAGTGATCTCTTTGGCCAGAACAGGGCAGGACAAGAGTTCAAGGACGGCCTCAGTGGCCGGAACAGGGCAGGGCAAGAGTTCGAGGATGACCTCTGTGGTCTGTACAGAGCTGCTTGAGAAAACGAAGACGGTCTCCATGGTTTGATCAGGGCACAATATAACTTCAATAGATTTATTTTCAGTGTCCATGCGTGACAGTTGACACTGGGCAGAACGAGAGTCCTTTGGCCTCTGTGGCCGTGACAGGGCAAGACCGTGACTGCGGAACAGAATCTTTGGGGAACTGGAACGGCACTCCTGGCCGTAGCTTGGGAACAGGATTCAGAAGTGGCTCTTCTGGCCGTGACTTAGTAACGACTCTCCTGGTCGTGACTCTGGAACTCGACTGGGGAGTGGCTCTCCTGGCCGTGACTCTGGGACTGGACTGGGGAACGGCAGATCCTCCAAACTGGACAACAGCCTCTTACGTCCTAGGGTAGCCCAGGTGTCCTCATTAGCAACATCCACGACTCCTGAGGACAAGGAAACTTTTGAGGTGGCTGAGAACTGTGGCCTGATTTCCATGAAGGCTGAAGGCTTGGGGTCAGCGGCCATCTTGTGCAGTGGGTCTGCGTTGGCAGCCATTTTAGGCAGTGGCTGGAGTTTTGGATTGGTGGCCATCTTGGGTTGTGGCTCCGGGTTGGCGATCATCTGTCCTCTGTCCTGTCATCAGGAGTGAGGCATGATGGGAAACTGAGTATATGTGAGTATGATTCCAATAGTGGTGTGATGGTGCAATGATTGTTGGGAAATGGAGTACATATAACAGTTTGAGAGTCTTTTGGGATCCTGTGTAGGTTGAAAATCATAACAATTATACCCCTATTTTATCATTAAATACAAACATGCAGGATGCTTACTTTACATAATTACTTTATACAAAGATGCAAACATCAGAATTTTAATTTGCATTCAAATTTATGTCTCTTAATTTTTTACGCTTAAAACACAACAGCCTTCCACTGCCACTGTTTCTTTTGTGCTCCAGAGAAGAGAAGGTTTTATGAGTTTGAAATGACATGAAGACGAGTTTGACATAGACATGGTCACGTTTTTAATATGTTACACTGCAGTCACACAACTGTGCTTCTTTGAGATATGTATACCTTAATGTAGTATGTCATCTTGTCTGATCAATCATTAAAATTTCATTTGTTTGTTTGTAAATGATGTGCAAATATAATATACTTTTGTCTGTTTTTCAGATCTGAGGATTGTCGTATTAGGAAAAACTGGAGCAGGAAAGAGTTCAACTGGAAACACTATACTGGGTCGAAAGTGTTTTCAGAACGCTGTTTCATTAGAGTCAGTTACTAAAACCTGTGACGGTGGAGAAATGGAGATTGATGGCCATATCATCAAAATCACTGACACTCCAGGCCTGTTTGATACTGAAATGTCAGAAGAACAACTGAAGGCTGAGGTTGAGAACTGCATCTACAAGTCTGTTCCTGGTCCTCACGCGTTTCTGCTGGTCATCAGACTGGACGTGAGATTCACAGACGAGGAGAGAGACATAGTGAGATGGATTCAGGAGAACTTTGGAGAAGGTGCTGCTCGATACACCATCGTACTGTTCACTCACGCTGATGATCTAAGGAGTATATCAATAGACGATTATATCAAAACAAGTAATGACCTCAAGGATCTTGTTCATTCGTGTGGTCAAAGATTTCACTCATTCAATAATAAGGACATTGGGAACCGCTCTCAGGTCACAGAGCTGCTGGAGAAGATTAAGAAGATGGTGGAGGAGAATGGAGGGCAGCACTACACTAATGAAATGTATAAAGAAGCCCAGAAAAAGATCAAATGGGTGGCTTTTAAAGACCGGGGGAGAAAAATCACAAAAGTAATAGGAGTAGGAGCAGTAGCAGCAGCAGGAGGAGCAGCATTGATTGGAGCAGCAGCAGACACAGGAGTAGTAGGAAGAGCAACAACACAAGCAATAACAGGAGTGCTGGTCACAGTAAGAAGAAAACTGGGGCTATAAGGCACAGTTATTCCGCTTCAGTGACAAAAGATATATCTTCTTATGTTACTCTGTAAATTTGGCTAGAGTTATTTGAGATAATTACACATTCCTATGCTGAGTTGATGATTTCATCTGATGTAGCCTATTACGACAGTTAACAACAGATAGCTCTGGGATTTCATCAATAATATCTTAACTTTTGTTCTGAAGATGAAGTTTGGAATGACATGAGGGTGAGTAATTAATGACAGAATTTTTATTTTTGGCTGAACTACCTCTTTAAGTTGTATTTATTTGAACTGATTAAGTTTAGTCAGAATAGCTTTATGAAAGTAAAGTGAGATTTTAAAGGTCATGTTCATTTAACCTAATCAGTTTTTTTTTCTTTCAGCAAAAAAAATAAAATAAAAAAATCTTAAAACAAATATATATATATTATTGTGATTTGTAAATTATTTTATTTCAAATATCATTTTCCCTTAACCTTTTCCAGTCCAGTTTATCTTTATTTATTTCATCTTTTGTTAAATTAAAAGAGGTCTAGGTTTTTTTTAGTTGTCATATTTTTATTATTGTTTAGACTGAAAACCAGATGTGTCACTGGATGTGTCGTTAAACATGGCAGCATGTGACAGTGGCTTCTGTGCATAAGATGCTGTGCGATTCAATACTTAATTAATACTGCTACTTGATGTACACATGTTTAATGGAAGGTACATGTTTGCATCTAAAGGGTACATTTTAGTACCTTAAAGGTACATTTTAGTACTTGATGTGTACATATTTGAACCTATAGGTAAGTGTCCCTTTTGAAACAGTACCACCCCAGTGACAGCTTTTGTACCTTTATTTGTGAGAGTGTACAGTACTTACTCTGCTGCATCAGGATAGCAGATCTATTCCACTAAGATCAAATACATTAACATTCACTCTGACGGTAATGACAGCAAACACACACACACACAGCTGAAACAGGCTTCTGTAAAGTCAATGTGACAGTATAATTTACTATGCATGATCATTAGTTTCATAGAAGTTTGTAAGTTTATGTTACTGTATGGTCCTCATTCACAGCCGCATGTGTGTGAGAGAGAGACTCCTGTAATGAAGACGGGTCACAGCCTTCTAATGAAGAAAAGCGGATCTCTTCAGAAAGACTGACATAACTGATGTGCTCATTGAGAGGCAATAGTCTGCATTATTAATACTCAGATAATCTTACACACACACACAGACACACACAGAAGCTCCAGCATGATGCATAATAAAGCACAATCTGCCTGAATCAAAAACAAAATGGCTGTAGTTAGAAGTTAAGAAAACTCACTTATAATTGTAAAAGTATGTTCTTTCTTAACTTTAATAAGAGACTACATTTCTCCAAATCTCATGACAAACTCGGATGAGATGAGGGTGAGCACATTTTCATTATTTACATTTAAAACAAAAATAAGAGTCTTCTTCTTTTTAGTTTATTTTGTTTTATTTACTTTTTTTTAGAAAACAACCACTTCTTAAGCTGTTTTGTGTCTGTTTCTGTTGCAGCGTTGAACTTTATGTTTTCAGAAACAAAACTGAACAAAAACTCTTCAAAACATGGGTAGTGTAACATGAACGTGTCAAATAATCACATTAAATATGGCGTCTGTGCTCTCATCTCTCACCTGACTGTCACATAAATCAGTTCAAGGTGCTTTCCCGATGATGAGGATGCTCATGAGGAAGACCATGATGAAGAATATCCACATGAAGATCCGGTCCATGACCTTGGCGACCTTCTTCCATTCGGCCACTTTCAGGCACGTGGCCTTTTGCTCGCGGAAACAGTTTGCGATATATTCCACATTCCGGACCAGCTTCGGATTGCAGCCGAGGATTCCACCGCTGCCACGGCAACTGCAGTAGGCGCTGGGGTCAAAGGTCAGCGTAAAAGCGGAGGGTTTTTCGTCGTCGGGGCAGCAGGGGGGCGGGGCTGCTTTAGCTTTCTCTTTGGGATGAAGCTTCTGCTTCTGAGCGTGGAAGGATTCAGATTCCTCCATCTGTCCGAACGGAGACGTGCAGCTCTCTCCGACCTCATAGACGAAGAAAATCTTGGACATGTAGTCGATGATGAGGACTTTGGCCCAGTACGGCACCGGTTTGGCCTCGGCTCCACAGAAGTGAATGTTCATGATGAAGATGGTCAAAGCAGTGGACGCTGTGATCATAGTCATCGTCGCTATGTAGTATTTACCTGACAGAGACACAGAGCTGCATCATTGCTTGTGTTTAGAATAGAATAAAAGAGAATCTTTTCATTTTAAATCATTTCAAATATGAGTATTTAACATGTTTATCAAAACATTATTTATGCATTTGTAACTGCAGGTTAAATCATTCCATGTCCTTCTGAGCTGCATTAAAGTGTAAATACATCTAAATGCCACTTCATATACAGCTTCTGCAAAGAAGCATTTGTTTAGCAACAGCCTAAATGTATTATTATTATAACTGACTGATTAAATGTAAGCATTTGACTCAAGAGATGATGCACACTTTTAGAAAAAATGCCTTTATAAAGGCAAAAACGCCCATAAAAGGTAAAAATCTATTTAAACTTATCTATTTAAAGATTAATTCCATTATCATAAGAACAGTAATATAAGTAGTATTATATACTAATAGTATATTATAATAGTAATATAAAATATTAATATATCATACATTAATATATATTATGTATTAAACGTTTATGCTGAACCTTTTTACAGTTGCATCATCAGTTAGCAAGCTGTAATTAAAATAAAAAAGTATAACATTCATACTTGATACAAGGATTGTGCAAAATTCTAATTTCACGTAATGAACATGTAGGAAACTGAACTAGAATTACAGTAAGATTAATTTATTGACCTGCAATTGGAAGAAATATAATATAGGTTGTGAATTCTGAATAAATTAAGTTTTCTTCCATCCTGATCCACCTGTGTGAATTCATAAAGCATTATCAAATACATAAAATAAATATAGATTTTTATACATAAAAATAAAAAGAAAGTCTCTTCTGCTCACCAAAGCTACATTTACTCAAATAAAAAAATACAATAAAATTGTGAAATATTATTGCATTTTAAAACCACTGTTTTCTGTGTGAATATGTGTTACAGTGTACTTTATTTCTTTGATCAAATCTGTATTTTCAGCATCATTACTCCAGTCTTCAGTGTCACATGATCTTCAGAAATCATTCTAATATGCTGATTTACTGCTCAACAAACATTTCTGATTATTATCAATGTTGAACACAGTTGTGCTGCTCAATATTTTTGTGGAAATCGTGAAACATCTTATTTTTTAAGATTCACAGATGAATAGAAATTTTAAATGAGCAGCATTTATTTCAAAGAGACATCTTTTGTAACAATATTAATCTCTTTACTCTCACTTTTGATCAATTTAATGCAAGATTACATTTTTAGCATAAACTTTTGAATGATAATGTATGTGGTATGTATGTAATGTATGTAAGCCGGCAACAACAAAGCTCCAAAAGTCTGTGAAGTTTTGAGCATGCATGCAGGCTCTTCATCAGAAACAAATAATGTAAGTGGCATTTAAATGAAGTTCTCCACACACTGATTGCGAGGCTCACCGATCAGAGGAACCCTCTCGGAGGGAGGCATGCTCTCAGCCACCATCATCTGGAAGACGGTGAGCGCCAGCAGGACGGTGACGCCCAGCGAGACCTTCTCTCCGGAGTCTGCGGGCAGGTAGAAGCTGAGGGGAGCGAGGAAGGAGATGAGGAAGCAGGGCAGCAGCAGGTTGAAGATGTAGAAGGAGCTGCGTCTCTGCAGCAGGAGTGTGTAGGTGATGTCTGGATACGGATCCGAGCAGCAGCCGTACATGATCACGTTCTTAGTGGCCGGCATCCCGTGACATTCCCACTCCACGTTCTCCACGAAGTCCGACAGGTCACCGCTGTCCATGCCCATGGCGATGTCCACCTGCAGGAGACCAAACCACTGGTGACACCCCAGAGACCAGACTTTATACAGCATGTCCCACTATAAAACTATTTATAAGAGGATACATCCGGGTCGGAATTTACTGCAAGCTTTAGTAGATTGACTGTGTATCTTCTAAAGGCTAGGTGGCGCTATTTTCCAACTTTTTAGACACTTTTAGGACATCCTGACAATGACTGATTCCAGTATTTCTAAACTAAAGTCCAGTTATATAAAATGAGACAGCTAATGTTTTATTATCTAGGCTTCGAAAAACTACACTTTTTTAACAGTTTTTATAATATTTGCTATAATTTTCCTATATATTATATTAGCTTCCTAATATTTGAATGTGGGATCCTTTTGATAACAAGTGTTATTTTAATATTATTGAGGTACCATTATAGTTTTTTATTTTTTTTTATTTTCATATTTTCAGTTTTCATTTAAATTTATGTTCGTTTTAATAATACTGTAGTGTGTTATGATCATTTTATTACTTTGTTACTTTTTCTAATATGTCTATGTAGTTCTTTTTTTCTTTTCAAGTTTTAGTTATTTTAGTACATTAAGTTAAATGAAACAAAAGTGAGAAATGTTGCCTTGGCTATAAATAAATGTATTTATTTATTTTGAGTTTTAGTTTTAGTTAACTATAATAACCCTGATGAGGGTACTATAAAAAAAAGAAAGATCTCATGCTCCCATATAAATATAAATCCCATTACTTAAATAACATCTGTGCCTAACATATCCCCAAGTGTTGGCTAACATCAGTCGGGTGTTTGGGGATGTAATATAGTGTGTTTGCACCTGGTTTCCGTTGTAGGTCCACGAGCCGAAGGTGAGGTTACACTGCTGGCTGTCGAAGGGAAAGTAAGAAACATCCACCACACAGGAGCTCTTAGTGATGGCCGGAGCGTCCCACGTGATCTCACCGTTATACCGCAGCACCACGTTAGTGTCCACCGACCCCGCGAAATCATCATCCTCCGCCCTGACGAGCAGAACACACACACACAGAGAATACAGGTTACTGAGTGTTCCTCAGCAGAGCTGTGGAGAGACATCAGTGGAGGATAGCAGATAAAGCTCTCTGTGTGTGTGTGAGCGTGTGTGTGTGTGAACGTACGGGGGGCGTACTTGTTATACAGCACCAGATCGGGTCTCCACACGAGGCTGCTGGGAATACGAATCACCTCCAGACCGTCATACTCCTCTTTATTCCACTTCAGATGAGCGTCGTGCCACGTCTGTCTGATCCACAGATACGCAATTAACACCTGGTTCCTCTCGTCCTACACACACACACACACACACAGATGGCAGGTGATGTTAAACTTCTACATTTTGGGTCAAGTTTACATCTCTCTTTCAGAATCTTTCGTTAACCTTTTTACCAAAACAAGCAGCATTATACCTGTGCATGTTCTTGTTTGTTTAGTACTGACCTGAATAAGAGATTTCACATAAAAGATGTTTACATATGGTCCACAAGAGAAAATACGTTAAATTTAACTTATTTTGTCTTCTGGGAAACACGTAACTATCTTCTGTAGTTTACGAAGGCCAGTACTAAATGAAAAAACACGATATTTAGGTAAAATAAGAAAAATGTACACATCACCATTCTGTTCAAAAGTTTTCCCTCCCCAGCTCTTAATGCATGGTTTTCCTTCTGATCATTTTATTGGAGTAATTTTTAGACCAAATACAAAGAAATTCTGGTAAATTTAACATCTGAACGCATAAAAATGAGAACAAAGTAAATCAAAAAATTGTAAATCAGAAAAAGATTGTAAGTGAAAATGTTGCCCTTCTTTCTTTCACAGGCACACATACTGTATATGTTTGTTTCACTATATTAGTGAGAATATTTTTGAATAGTGAGGACATTTTGGATCTCGCAAGTAGAGTCAAACCTGCACACACACACACACACTTATTTATGGGACACACAAACAGGTCAGAATTCATTTCTACTTTCCACTTTTATCAGTTTATATAGTCACCCCTATCAATAGAGTTACATTGAGTTAGTAGAAGAACGAGCCATGACATCAGTCGTGTGATATATCCAACCTCTCTCTCTCTCTCTCACTCTCACTCTCTCTTTCTGTCTCGTGTCTCTTGTCTGCATCTAATATTAACAGCAGTCTGAGTGTCTCTGCTCAGCTGACCTTCAGTAACGGTGTGTGTGTTTCTGAGTATGTGTGTGTGTGTGTGCACCTGGTATTTATCACCTTATGGGGACCAAATGTCCCCACAAAGATAGGAATAACAGGAAATTTTGACCTTGTGGGGACATTTGTTAGGTCTCCATGAGGAAACAAGCTTATAAATCACACAGAATGAAGTTTTT
>JAUMHE010000016.1:5488569-5499990 GCA_032359235.1 Enteromius mattozi
CACCACCATGCTTCACTGCTGGGACTGTATTGGACAGGTGATGAGCAGTGCCTGGTTTTCTCCACACATACCGCTTATAACCATTGGTATGTCATTGAAAAGAAGACCATGTTCTTGTTCTTTATGAGAAGTGGTTATATTTAATTTTAACATAATGGCATGTTGTGTGTCAACCACAGTTAAATCAGTGTCTATTATGATAAAACTTTAATGTCTAACATAAAGTTTGGAAATTTTAGAGAAAGGCTTAATAAATGCATTACACTGTAACTAAACCTGTATGATACTTAGTTGACTAAAACTAGACTAAAACAAAACAATACAGATGACTATGACTTTATTTGATCTATTTCTCTATCTTTTTTTTTTTTTTTTGCAATGCATGCATTTAATGCCATTATGAAATTAAGACTTTTTACTTTGGTGTGAAATCTTTTTTTAAGGCTTTCATTTGTGGAAGGGCAAATTAAGACTTTTAAAAGACTTAAGATCCACAGAGAGCATGTACTATTAAATACAGATTCACCACCAACTAACCGCACTTCTTCCACAATCTTAGAGATACTGAGTAAATGAATATTACTATATGGGAAACAATAACTGGATATAAAATTTAAGTATAAACATGACAGCATTTTTAATGAGATGATGATGTGTGTGTGTGTGTGTGTGAAAGAGAGAGAGAGAGAGACTGAATTCAAGTGCAACAAAATTTCTGTTCTCAATGTAATATCTTTCTCTTATGTTTCTGTTGTAAAGTTGTGCAATTTTGTGGGGATTTGTGGTATTTTAAATGCATGTACTTCTATTTGTATTTATATAAAAC
Source organism: Enteromius mattozi (assembly GCA_032359235.1). Taxonomy (NCBI): domain Eukaryota; kingdom Metazoa; phylum Chordata; class Actinopteri; order Cypriniformes; family Cyprinidae; genus Enteromius; species Enteromius mattozi. Next base: position 5,489,396 of record JAUMHE010000016.1, read on the forward strand.
AACAACAATTGATGCAAAATTCACTTTAAAGGAAGTCTATGTTTTATTTGCATTCATGAAGATGACAGATAATGTGACATGGTTTAGTGGAAGACTGATGCCACAGAAATACACATGAAATTTAAAAACAGTATGACATTTCAACGATAGCCACTAGATGGCTGCAGGAGATCATTTGCCATTTCTACATATGCACACACACACACACACACACACACACAGTGTTTTAATTAAATAATTAAAGACATAGTGATCTGAAGCGTTTGCCTTTTGAGCAACTGGTCTATTGTCTTGACAAGAACAGTTTAAAATCAATAAAAAAATAGGTATATAAAAAAATGTATAAACATATTAAAAGTGAGACTATGAGTACATTAAAGTTCATAATTTACGTTCTAGAATTTCCCATTGACACTTTACTAAACATATCCTTTACAGCACTTCCTGAATCAGACCATTGTCTGATGACATTACAGGAATCTCATTCTGTCAAGATGTGCATGTTTCTGTGAAGCGATCAGTGTTAGATACTTGTGCACTGAACCAAGTCTGTGGACTGAACCGATGGCCATCAGAACCGAGACCTGTCCTCCGGATAAGATCACCAAACTTACTCAGCAACATCTACAGATCTCCAGTGAAAGAGAAATCCATGAGCAGATCCTGCAGAGAAGAAGAGGAAAGACACTCATAAAGCAGAATCAATAGACAGTGTTGTGAAGAATCACTAACAGCACTGTAGATCTGACAAACACAAGATCACTGATTAAAGAGCACTGGAACAAAACACACTACAGAACTGTGTCAAGGGATCATTCTGAATGAATGTTGTATTCGCTTTGCCAAATAAATAAATGTACATTTTTCAACACATTTAACTTGTTTTATGGTTATCTGGTTCTGCATTTCTGCTCTTTTACTGCCAGTCTATAGACTAATACAATCAGATACAACAATTTCTCAAACATATTGCGATATATAGTGATAAACTGAATCTTCACTTCAATTGTATGATACAGTATAACTGGATTCTTATTCATAAGTCACCAACTGAACTGCAGTGTTAAAACATAGTGAAATAAGCTACAAACGCGATCATAATGCACAAATTGTTTCTATTTGTATTTTGAGGAGCAGATTAATAGTGTTTTACTGGTTAGCAGTAAGTTAAACCTGAATATGTTCGTAGATTTGTGTTGGATGTGTTGGATCTTCGTAATTAAAATATATGGATATTATTTTGCTTGTTGACAGTATCTTTCTTCGCTTATTTTAATTAATCTAATAAAACTAACGAGCTAAGCCAGTAGTAGTACTGACGGTGCCACGTAAACATGGCTAAAGGCATGAAAAGCGAACAGACAAGTTATTCACTGGATAAAAAAACCTTTGAAACTTATGTAGGCTAATCCATAAAGATTTGTGCCTTTGATCTAAATGTTTTGTCATAAAATCCCAAACACAATCAGAGATAAGGTGTTTTGTGATCGTAAGGTCCCCAAATGTGGTGTGATTTCTGAATGTTTCAGGTGATTCTCAGGCGAATGGACGCATGGAGGTGAATTTCTCCAGGCCATGGGAAAGTTATAAGAAGGGTTTTGGTAATAAAGAAGGCGAATACTGGCTGGATGAGTGTCTTTGTGAGGATTTGAGCTAAAAAAGCGAACAATGAGAAAGACACATTAAACTTGAACATTTAATCAGGACTGCAGTATGAATGCAGATCATATGTACTTCCAGTACTTCATGTTTTAACAGGTTTAGAGTTTATTCATCAGCTGACGCGCAGATATCAGTATAAACTCAGAGTATTTGGAGGACTTTAAGGGGAGGAAGGCTTACGCTCTGTACGAGTCTTTCTCTGTGGACTCTGAGGCTGATGGGTACAGACTACATGTGAGCGGCTTCATACTGTAGATGGAGGAGCAGGTGACTTTGAATTGTGAGCAGTGCACAGAAACAACTGATTGTAAATGTAAGGGATTTATTAATTCAAAGGGATTAATTAGAAAAGGGGCACAAACTGTGGTCCGTCTGGATCATTCCTTCCTCCCAGAATCTTTTTGAAGCTGAAAGAAAAAGTCAATGATTGCATCCAAACCTTACATTTAGACGTCCAAATGAAAGTGTCTTGAGTGAAAGTTTCTTCTTTCTGCGGGTGACTCTTTGAGTAGACACAATGATATGAAGTTCTCCACCTTTGACAAAGACCAAGATCTTTCACAAAGCAACTGTGCTAAAAAATACTATCTAGGAGTGTTTTGGTACAAAGCTTGTTATGCCACAAACCCTACTGGCCTTTATTTGTGGGCTAAAGAGCATGTTGTAGAGCAGGGCTTACAAATGTATGTAAAATTAAAATTTACTTGAATGGAAATGACTTTTCTTCATTTGTGGTGGCAAGTGACACCACCCTGCTTTTAAAATAAACATTACATACCAATATAAGTCTGTACTCTGTTGGGTAAGAACAATGTCCACTGTTACTTACTTTGCTTTCTCTTTCCTATTTCTCTCAGTCTAAACAATGGCACAAACTTTGTATTATGAGCATTTCCTGTGTTTATTTGCCTTTGTAGCAGGAATCACTTGTTGTATTCCTCAACTGTAACTCGCAGAATTTTCATGAATGTCAACCCTAAAATAACAATATTAAAACATTTCTGTTACTGAAATAAAACAACATAGTCCTAAATATACGCAATTCTACGAACAGAAAGAAACTGAATAAAATCACATATATAAAATAAATAAATAGCCCTATGTGCAAAATATATTTGACTTAATGTAGTTTCTGTTCATTTTTCTAATGTGCAAAAAGTTCAAGGAAGTGAACTCAATTTAGCAGCATAATTAGGCTAATTATTTAATAAATAGATATTTTTAAAAGACTCATTTATTAAAACATTAATAAAACATTTTGTCAGAAACTGTAGTAAATTACATATTTAGTTTGAATCGTAGATGAAAAATACATAGGCTGAAATATGTGGCATCTACCATTAGCGATTCATGGTTGATAGTTAGTTTACAGCTTACATATTTTCTTTTAAATAGTCAAACAGCACTTAGAAAATAAGATTGGATTGCCACCAACAAATCTGACCAAAATTATTGCCAAGACTAATGAACAAAGTCTTCCTCAGAAGAATGATAAAAGCAGGAAATTTACTTCAGTGTCAACTTATGTTCCTAAGAAAAGCCTTAGTTGGATAATATTTGTTAATTAAATAACCACCTTCTTGAAGCCAATCAAGAAGATAAAGAGGAGACATTAATCTTCATTTAGTTCAGGAGAGTTCTCACTGCCAGAATGGTAATTTTAACGCACACATAGATTAAAACACACTAAACATATATGATATAAAGAGCACTAGGACCCACACAGACTTCAGTGTGTTTCTTTAAAATAGACCCAACCTCAGCGGTTAATTCATGACTGAGCTACTTGGTGAAGTATTCCACATTTTTAAGACTTCTATGAATTTCACAACATCTGTTATTAAAAGAAGTCAAGTCACTGTCTCGTTAAGCTAATCTTTCGTTGAGGTATGAGAAGTAGCTTTTTGTTTTTTGCAACCTGCAATTTTTTCTTTTGCAATTTTGCAACCTGCTCAAGTCACCAGTATATTTCGAAAGAACACAGAATCTATATAGTAAAATGTGTGCATATTTTTATATTTAACGTGTCATTCCTGTTAAACAGTGACTTTTCTGTCTCTATTATTTACACTCATATTTTCTCTAAAATAGTCATATATTTACAAGTAATTGCTGAAATTATATATACGTATTTGTATGGTGAAGCACTCTGGAGTGCGACAATAATAATCCTTTTAATAAGCCAAAGGCTGTGAAACATACAGGCAGGGTAAACCACACGAACAAAAGCTTAATACCAGACACTGAGACAAAACTGAAGTGAATTTAAATAGGGAAGGCAATTACAACAAACGAACAAGACACACCTGAACACAATGAACAATTAACAGAAACTAGGGCAGACGGAGACAGTGCACATGGTGAACGAAAACAACAACAAAACAGCATTACATATATATTAGGTCTAATTTATCACTTAAACAGAGATAATAGACATTAAAATACTTATATGTTTTTTACAAACCTTTTAATTGATATGTTCTCAGTGCAAAGTAATCAACTTCCACTAGAAATATAAACCATGAAATGATAGAAACCTCAATATTTTTTAATTATGTTATGCAATACTAAACTTCAGCTACTCATACATATCAATTATGTGAAAGTATATTTATTTTTGTGCAATTTTCTTCATTTACCATCTCCCTAAACTCATTTTCCACCCTGTTAGGATACTTCCTCACCTTCCAAAACAGATGACAATTCCACTGAGATAATATTGTTTTTTCAGCAAGAACGTAACTGTACAAATGGAGGTAAATGTCACATCTTACTCCTACCTTTTTTTTTAGTTTTGAGATGTTCTCCTGCTCGTCCCACTCTTAAAGTTCCACCCTGTTAGGCTATATTATGGAGAATGTTTGTCCGATCAGAAAAAATTAAAAACATATCAGACATAGTTTTAAATGTTATGTTCATCTGTAGAAGGTTAGAAAGCTAAATGTTGATCACTAAAAAAACTATTTAACTAATTTAGCTCAAAATGTTCCACCCTGTCAGGTTGTAATAGACTGTGGAATGTGAAACTAACAGGGTGGAAACGTCAAACTTTGCACATTGCATTTATATTCTGGCTTCATCTGCATTTACAAAATATACTCAATCAATAAGGTGTTTACTGAATTTTACCTTTTAATATCTGCGGATCAAATGTCGCTTGAACTTCTGTTTGTAATATCAGTATGTCAATATAAGTAAAATGTCCTCTTATCGTGATTAGCACATTTTTCAAAGGTTAAATACATGTTTCTGTATCTTCATCTACTCAGAGAATGTATTTATGTATGCATGTATGTGAAAATTACACATTTTCTTGTTAGCACACTGAACATGGCAATATCGCTCTTGATACAAGATGTTATACATTACATTTCCATGGATGGTTTGATACAGTTTCATCTTAAGCAGTTTTGAAATTAAATATTATTTAATGTTATTATTTACAGTCTTACAGAACACATTCAGCACACATTCAATATTAAATTGTTTCTATTTGTCAAAAGCCGCCCCATAATTCCTTTAAAAATTCAGTCAAATTCAATCATCCAAAGTCCATCAGAAAGTCAAACTGGGACATTAATCGTTTGAACTGATATTAATTCATGTGTGTTCAGATGCAGCAGTTCTGCATGGACAGAAAATATTACACAAAATTTACACAAACCTTCCTGAAAGAGCAGCGCTCTGGGTTCAAGTCCAGAGCTTACAACAGAACTAAATGAAGGAGACATTCTGGAGAGTGTCATGTTTGTATTTTTGTTAAAACAAAACAAAAAAAGTCCATTATTTGAGCTGTATAGTGTGTTAGTTATTTCTGAGGTGGAACTATTGTCCTGAACAGGAAAAAAGTGCTTTTCTTGTACCCTTATATGTATCTATAGCAGGGATTACTGGCTTTATAGTTAGAGAGTTCTAGGTTGTATAGCTTTATCACATGAAATGTGCAGGTCTTTGGCTGTAATTACGTGCATGTAATTGTATTTGTTGGTTTTAACACCAAACCAGATGCATTGTGACATGCAGACATCTGTCCACACCGAACATGAAACTGCTGCATTTTGTGACACAATCAGTCAATCTGGAGATATTTGATGTTTAATTATGTGCAGTGTTTTACATCAAAAGTCCACTTTGTTTATGCATGTTTTCCTGTGTTTGAAGCAACAGTCCATTCAAAACTTCTGAAAATTTAGCCACCCTCAGGCCATCTGAGATGTAGGAGAATTTGTTTGTTCATCACATCTGGAGAAATGTGTCTCTGCATCAGTGCCTTAGCAATGGATGTGAATGGGTGCCGTCAGAATGAGAGTCTGATAAAAACATCACAATAATCCACAGCACTCCAGTCCATCAGTTAACATCTGGAGAAGATAAACGCTGAAACAATAAAGAGGTTTTTAACTAAAATATGAGTTAATAATCCATAAATACGCTTCTCATTCTGACGGCACCCATTCCACCCATCCATTGCTGAGACACTGAAGCAGAGACACATTTGTCCAGATATGATGAGGAAACACACTCATCCTAATCTCAGATGGCCTGAGGATGAGCACATTTTCTTGTTTGCCTGAACTATTCCACCAATTTTTAAAGGTTTATTTGCGCAGGAGCCCTGTTCTGTGGGGCACCTTCATCATGGGGAACCTCTGCTGGACTCTGAGTCTCTGCGGCCCGATGTTAACTGGCTTTCTCCTCCTCTTCCTCACCACAGAGATGACGACGAGCACACAGAGCATGACGGCGCTGATGGACACGCAGACACTGAAGAACAGCAGAGGTTTGTTCTCCACGATGCGTGTGCAGAGTTCACAGCTCGTGTCGATGTCCTCGTCCCTGCAGGTCAAAGGTCGTTGGTCAGCGGCGGACGGAAAGCCGCGGTGGGTGATGATGTCACGGTACAGGCTGACGGATACTTTGGGTCGAGAGTGATGAGCGGCGGAGCTGAAGAGACCGAACTGAAGATCAGTATGGTCCTGAAGCTTCCAGATATAAAACCCTCTCAGATCGATGCCGTCCAACTCACGAGCTGCTCAGAGAACAGAGGAAGAGGTCAGTTTATCTCAACCATCACTAGCACTAGGGTTTGTTTTGCAATTTAAGTCAACATTCATTTATTTCAGTTTCAATTATGTAAATAAATTTACAAATGCTATTTCATATCTCTTTCCATACTCGTGTTCTCACAAAACAAAGACTGATCATGAATTCAAGTTTATTTTTTTAGTTAATATTTCAATCAATCACATTTGCATGTTCACTTTGGTCGGTGGTCACATTATATGCATGTAAACAAATAAAATATTTTGTCTTTCTAGCAAGTGTTTTACAGTAATACCAATATAATGTAATATTTGTATGATTTAGTTGATATTTTAATAAATTAATATTAATTTAATAAATGTATATTTTAATAAAAAAAACATTTGCTTGTTCATGGCTCAGGTGAACACAATTTTACAATGTTTTTTGTTGTTAATATATTTTTTAAATCTTTATGCATTTTAATTAAAAATTTGTATTAGTTAATATTTCAATAACACTCACATGTTCACAGCTGAGGGACAAAATTTTTGTTGTTGTTACTTTAAAACTTTGCATTTGATGATAAATGGTCACATGTTATGCGAGCAAATAAAAATATTCTATTTTTTAGTATGTATTTTGATATTTTAAAAGCATTTATTAATTTACATTTTAAATTTTGTGATCAGTTAATATTTAAAAAATGTAACACATAACATGCAGTTAAACAAATAAAATATTTGATAATGAAGTGTTTTAGTGTTATATTTTAAAATGATTTATTTCAATATTTTGCTATAAATCATTTTAATATAAAATGTTATTTACTTAATATTTCAATAATTTAACACATTTGCATATTTAAGGTTCTCTGACGTAGATAACAGTCGCTTGACAAGCAAAATATTTTATAAAAGAGAAGCTTTTTTCAATATGCCTTTCATTTGATTCTAACTGTGATTTTTTTTTTTAAATAATCTATTTAATATAATTAGCCAGTGTGTCATAAACCTTTTAGTTTTAGCACGCACAATCCTGTTTTCTATGTATGCACGCAGGTAAAAACAGGTCACACTGTCCACAGCTTTATCACATAACCTGTCAGATCACACATTAAAGTGTGAAGCCACAGTGACTCGCATCCGCACAAACACAGTAAAAGCAGACGCTCTGGGCTCAAGGATCATACGGTCTCCACATGACGGCTGTGTGCTCATAACGTCTCAAAGGTCGCTCATTAACAGCTCTGAGACAGAATTACAGCAGTGCGACCTTTGACCCTGATGTTTAACCTCACAGGAAGCGGCTGATTACAACGTGTAAAACAGATAATGCTAGATAACGCACACTTCTGCAACACAGCCGTTTAATCCCTCATGTTGTTATTAGATATGATGAGGACATGTTTCATAATCACGGCTCATTAGTGCTCTCTGATGAGCCTAGTATCGCTGTTAATATTGCTCATATTTAACAATTATATAGTTATACACACCCTCTATTATCATGAAGACCAGAATATCAGGAATGTAAGGCAACAAGCTTCCAGTGTTTTACTTCAAATTAAATGTTGTTCTGCTCTTTTTCATCTCAGAGCAGGTCTGTTTGGTATAAAGAATGGAATATTGTTTTAAAATGAAAAAGAAAATTAAAGGAAATTATAGAAAAATTAAACTTAGGGTTAAAAAAAGTGCTAAAAGTGGGCACTTACCATGCTTTATTTATGGAAAATAAAACACAAGAATCAGAAGTAAATACAACATATATTAAAATTAATAATAATAATAAAAATGAAAGTAATTATATCATACTTAAATGTAACATATTTTGTAATAAAATGTGTAATTTTTTTCAATTTTATTTTTATTTTAAATAAATATTTAATTTAAATAGTTTAATAACAAATGGAACAAAATAAATGAAATAAAACTAATGTAAAGAAAAAATAAAAAACAGTAATGACAACGCCAATAAAGTAAGAATAATATGATAAAATAATTAAATAACTTATGAATAACACATATAGTATGTGTTATATATATATATATATATATATATATATATATATAAGAGCTGGTTGGTTTAGTTTTAAATACATTTCAAATATGTTTTCAATGCTTATTATTAAAATTAATTTACAAAAATAATAATGGAACCAAATGCTAAAAGTGGGCATTTAATTTACTTTACTTTGACAAATGCATCTAAAAATAGCCTAATAAAAATTATATAAATTAATAAAAAATTAAATATTAACTACAAAAAGAACAATAACAAAAAGTTAAAATGATAAAACAACATTCAATAGTATTTACGAAAAAAAAAGAAGAAGTTAAAATTAAATTCTTCCGAAACTCTTAAATCAGAAATGTATACTCAGACTCTGCTCACCTTTCAGCGCCTCCTGCAGGTAGCTCCTGATATATCTCTGTCTCAGCTGGTCATCATGAACCTCCTGATCGTCCACTCCTGTCGCCGTGACGATGATGGGGAGGCGGTCGCCATAGCGATCCCTCACCCATCCCAGCATCCTGCGGAGGCCCCAGGGCACGAGCGCCCTCCTCAGGTGTGACAGCGGCCAGGTGTAGTCCAGCATCAGCACACAGCCATGTTCCGGCCTCGACGGCGTCACATTTTCCCACGGAGCCACCAAATACGTCGTGAAGTGATTAAAAGCAAAGAAATCCAGCGCCCCTTTAAGCTCCGCCCTCTCGTCGTCAGAGAAGCCAATCAGAACATCGCCACTCCCCTCATCCCCTCCACCAATCAGAGGGTCGAGAAAACGCCCCACTTCAAACACCAAAAACTGTTGCTGGGCAGATTTGTGAGATTCTAAAAACGGATTGGCCGGTTCCACCCAATCAGCATGGATAGCCAAACTAACAGCCCCGCCCTGTTTCTGTCGAAACCGTTCGTCGTAAATACGCCATGCTTTCGCGTGCGCTAACAGCAAATGACGTGCAACAGCTGTCCGGTCTTCTGTGTATGATTTGGTTACCTGGTTCGGCTCGTTAATGGTGACCCACGCTGAAACAAAGTCTCCGAATTCGTGAAAGCAGAATGCAGCGTAGCTAGCGAAGGCCTCCACAGAGCTAGCGTTCCTCCACCCGCCGTTAGCATGCAGCGCTTCGGGGAGGCTCAGCGAGGCAGAGTGGTTTCTGGGGTGATAGAGAGTCACAACTGGCCGAATCCCTCTGCGCTGGAGCTCAGTCAGCACACAGCGGTAGAAGCGGACCACCTCCGGGTCACCGCCGGGCGAGAGCTGCGTCCAATCCAGGGCGAAGCGGTAGTGCGATGACCCCGTGACCCCCAGCAGGAAGAGGTGGCGCTGGATGAACAGGAAGTCGGTGCACTGCGCGGGTCGCGTGTGGAGCAGGACGCCCGTCACGGGCGAGAGAGCGCCGTTGCCCGACAGGTTCCAGCGGTACAGCTGAGGATCGGTGAACTGAGGCGAGAACGGAAGCAGATGGACCTGAGACAAACACAGAGAGAAACTCACATCAAACACTCACACACCATATCAAACACACTGAAAACACACTGAAAACAGAAAAATATCCAGCCATGGTTTCTTGTTTCACAGAAATATATATAAGAGGGAAAACAAAGCCCAAAATACCTTAATCATCAACACAATAAGAAAAATATATATAATGAGCAGCAAAAGATAATTGAGCTTCACTAATTAGTGAAGCGGCTTTAAGAAAATAGCTAGAGCAGTGAAAATGTCCATTTCCACCATCAGGGAAATAATTAAGAATTTCCAATCAACATAAAATGTTAGGGAACTGCCTGGAAGAGGAGTCTCTATCATCCTAATACACGGCGAGGAGTAGAGTTTGAGTGGATAAAGACTCTTCAAGAACCACAGCTGGAGAACTGCAGAAAATAGTTGAGTCTCAGGGTCA
>JAUMHE010000016.1:5512246-5542611 GCA_032359235.1 Enteromius mattozi
TTATATAATGTGCTGAGAATGTTCAGGTGGCTTATTCCTGAAAACACATCCATGTGCACCGACACCTGACAAGAGTTGTCTGTGTTTCGCACATGTAAAGTGTCAGCTAATAATGGCAGAAACCCTGACAGCTGTGTGAAGGACAGACTGCGGGAGACAGATTGGTTGAGGGCACTTTACATATTCACAAAGCCCTGAGTGCCGGGGCCGGTCTGACCCCCAAAGGCCCCAGATTCAGCAGTTATTCTGCGACCAGCACAAAGAGAGAAAATTGCAGCAATTATCTCAATTCTCTTGATTGGTTTGGCTGTCTGGGTTTTCAGGTTCAGCTTTCATAAAATGCAGAAACATTACCAATCACAGTAGCTGTATATAGTTCAGTGGTGTTAGAGATAACAGTACAAAACCAATCAACTATCAAAGTAACGCATTACTTTTTAATTTACAAGAAAATATCTGAGTTGCTTTTCCATATAAGTAAGGCCAGTTACTTTTTTACTCATCTCACCTGCACAAAAACCCATTCAGTATTCCTCAAAATCAATAAAACTGTGAAATGCAATCTCAGAATATGACACAAACCTATAAATATGTTAAATAACACAAATCCTTTAATCCAGTGTCTTTGCTGTTGACCTTCGCTGATTAAATTCAACCATGCTGAGCAAAAATAAAACCTTTGTGTGATGTGAATTTATTTTCTGCAGCCTGAGGTTTATTCATTTCACTTTTTGTATGAAAGGGCTTTTACGTTTGCCAAAAAACAGTACTTTGTCATATTAAAAACAAACAAGCAAACCCAGTCCAGATTTAAAAAGTAACATAATGCATTACTTTGCACAAATAACGTAATTAGTTCTTTAAGGAGTAATATGCACTACTTTTGAAACAACTTTTCCCAACACTGAATGTCAGTGAACATCATTTATAAATAATATTTCCTTATGAAAATTAAACATTGTTTTTACTACAAATAAAACAAACTAAAAAAAAAAACATGTTTACTAAAACCATGGTAACCACATGGTGGTTTTGCTACACTAACCATAGTTTAATCTTGGTATTTCTAGTAAAATTAGTCATACAGCAATACACCAAAAAAACATAGTAACCACACTTTTACTACAATAAAGGTAAGGGTTAAGCTATTCTTTATTCATTTTATTATGTGACTTTATGCATGTGTATGTACGTTCTTCTTTTTCTTTCTTTAACTTGTGTACAACGTTTGTATTGTTTAACGTTAACCAACTACAACGTCTGCGTGCGTACGCATAACAGAACTACATCTCCCATAACCCTCTGCGCATGCGTCATTGCGTCGTGCTTGATGGGCGGAGCCTCGGCGAGCGTCGGTCTGCGGGAGGAGCTCCACACAGAACAAACCGACACACAACCGGAGTGGAAAATGTGAATGGAAGATTCGGGATTGGGAATAGCGACAGAAAAACGTCACAAGAGTGTTTCTCTGTGGACGAGATATGATATCCGAGAGAACAGACGCGCTGCAGGTGAGGTATTCATTAGATATTTACCGCTTTCGGCTGAAGTTGCCCTCAGAGTCACCGCGTCTGACGCGACGCGACAAACTAGAACGATCCCATTATGATCAACGGAACGCTTGCGGCACCGACAGCAGGAGCGTTCTGGTGTTGACGCGTCGCGTCGCTCGCTCTCAGAGTAAACGGGGCGTTTCAGTCAGAATAGCCGTTAAATAACCGTCACGATTCAAATAAATGTTTTTAAATGTGAAGACGAACGGAAACCCGGAGCCCAAATACTGTGTGTGTTCAGAGTCTTTGTCACCCGTTACTGTAGGTACGTTGTTTTGTTGCGTTCTGGTGGGTGTTTGAACGGGTTCGTTCTGATGGGCGTTTAAAGATCCGTTTGAAGAGCGCTCCGATTCATTCCGTGGACCAAAGTTTCCGTTAAAAACACCACAGTGATTCTCAACAACTCTGGCAACTTATTAGCATTAGCAGCTACTGTCCTCAGAAAGAGAGTAACGTTAAAGATATGTGACAGATTTTAAAACTCTATTTTAGAGAGATCCCATATTAATCGACCGAGTTTGGACAGTAGGTGGTCGGTTTTATTATTTGTCGACTGCCATGACTTGACATTTCTCCATTGGGAAACTCTGGATGTGTGTCAAAACCTAGTCAGCATTTTTGGGCTTTAGTGAATCGCCAATATTTTTGGTGCATCATTTGTGAATCGATAACGTTTTACTGCATCAAAAGATCCGTTTTGTATCGTTAATATTTTCGGGGCATCGTTAGGATCCAGTCATCCATGGTATTTTTGGGTCATCAAAGTATTAGTGACCAATATTTTGGGGTATCATTTGTAAATCAACATCATTTTTGGGATGCTATAAGATCTGTTGTCAATCAGCAATATTTATTAATCAATATTTTGTGGGCATTATATTAGAGCTGTTGTCAACCACACTAGTATTTTGGGGCTTTGTTAGATCCGCTGTCAGTCACTAGTGTTTTGTGGTCATCAAAGTCTTGTCAATCATATTTTGTATTTGGGTGCCATTTGTGAATCAACAGCATTTTTGTCAATCACCAGTATCTTTGGGGCATCATTTATGAATCAGCAATATTTTTGAGGCATTGAAGTATCAATAATTGTCAATCATTTTAGGACATCGAATGTAGTCTTTCCTAAGATGACTCCAGTGTTTGTGTTTCTCCTGGCACTTGGCTCAGTATTTGCATGTGTTTCAGTGGTTCGTTGCTCTTTTGAATGTTGGCCAAAGTGTTTGCTGCATGTGTGTTTCATGCCAAACGAAGAAACCCATGATGCTCTAGAATTACAGTTTAGGTGATGGCACCCACTGAGTGTTTTTACACGGGCAGCATGACCCTGTGTTTGTTTACAATCTGATATTTTTATGATATATTTATATTGTGGAATTATATTGCTGATAATTTAGGAAGGGACGATGAAATTTCTGAGATGAAGCAAGCAAGTTATTATGAAGGGTTTTGAAGAACATGTTTTTTTTACGTTTATGCATTTGTTCGAATCAAACCCATGACTGTGGCATTGCTAGTGCCAGGTTTGTATATTTAATGATTCAAAAAAATGAATCACATTTCAGGGGTTTTGCAAATTATGCCGTTTTGATGACATATTCTGAAAACAAATATGCTTTTTATTACTTGTTCATTTGCATTCATGCATTTGACCGGGGCTTTATCCAAAGTGATGTGCATTTGATCACTTTGAAGAGTCCTTGCTGATTGTTTATAAAATAAAAGTGCTGCACAAGAAAGGGTATCATTACAAATATCTCTATATGTAATAAAGTTATTAATGTTAAAGAATAATAATGAAGACAAACAAGTTTTTTTCATTAATTGTTTAATTGCAGTTGGCCAGTGCTTTGTCTTGCACATGATCTGTGCTTTTGACCAGTTCATGCATTCCCTGGGAATGGAACCCATGACAGAGAAGATAAAGAAGTAAACAGTGTGAATTACATGTTGGCTTTAATGGTGACTGTGGTGTTTGTTTCAGGGTGTTCCATCAGTCTGCTAAATCTGCATCATGACAAACACTGTGGTCTCAGAGACATGGATGGATTTGATGGAGACCTCACTGTGTAGGGTGTGAGGATTCAACCCCATCACCTTCAGAGTCTGGTTCTGCAGTCCACTGGCCCTCTGTGTTCGTCGAAAGGAGGAACGGTCACTCAGACTCATCGTGATGATGAACGGGTGTCTACGTGGATGCCCTCTCAGGCTTTGAGCATGCCCGGTAACGTCTGAGCGCCCCTCTTGACTCGCAGGACACAGATCATGGCCCAGACCAGCCTGCTGCAGGGCAAATGCTTCTACTGCCGTGAGTGGGTCTTCCACAAGATCCAGCACTGCCTTCAGGAGAAAACCAGCAACCTCAGCATCCCGGGAACCACAGAGCCGCTCAACCGCGTCGGCGGAGCGGGGAAGGGTGGCTCCTGGGGGGTCCTGCTAGTCGGCGGTCCCGGGAGCGGGAAGACGGCTCTGTGTACGGAGTTACTGTGGCCCAGTTCGGTTCACGGCATCCACCGAGGCCTGCACCAGCACTGCCTGGGATTCCACTTCTGCCGAGCCGAGGACTCGGACACACTGTGTGTGAGCGGCTTCGTCCGTGGCCTGGTGTCTCAGATACGCCGGTCAGGACTCGTGCCAGAATACGAGGAGAAAGTGAGAGAGCCGGCGGTCCAGAGCGCACTGCAGCCGGGAGAGTGTGAGAGAAACCCAGCTGAGACGTTCAAGAGGTGAGCAGCAGATCTCTGATTTACAGCTTCAGATGTAGTTTTTAATGCTCAGGGCTTCAAGCCTTACTTAATGAACTACTTTACCATCATCATGTCTGTGATCAAGACACTGAACCTCCAAAAGTAGAGTGCTATGATAAAAAAAATAAGAAAACCTCCAAAATAATTCCAATTTCTAAAAATAATATTTTTGTTAAAAGTTTAATAAATTGGTAAGTTTCAAAGAAAAACTGATTAATCATCTGGTGAAAGTATGTGGTGGTATTTATTAGTGAAAATATTTATCCTGTGCTGTTTTGACAAACATACATACTTTAAAATTATAAATAGGAATATATTTGTCATCATTTCTTAAGGTAAAGTTAAACCAAACATTTTGGCAGTTGCAGTGAAAACTTGACTTTCTGTGTATTTTTTCAAATGAAAAGGTGAAATATTAGCGAGCTCTGAAGCTCAAAGAGAGAGAAGACGCTGGAACACCGCGAGCATCAGTGTGTGCAGTAGATGAAACACACTCATTCTGATTCACTCTGCATCACAGAAATCAGTGGTGTGTGTGTGTGTGAACTCTTCTCTTGACACATGTGTTGATGTGACCTCGAGTGAAGGTCTCACCTACAGCTCACACATGAACTCTGTGCACTCTGCACTTCTGCTGAATTTGAGGGAAGGTCTGTAGATGATTGATGAGCTGTGTGTTTGTGTTAAAAGATCTCTCTGAATTCTGAGTCAGCATCAAGATTATTCAGTATCAGTTCTCTCCCTAGTATGTTTCTGAAAGAAGTCTCTTCTGCTCACCAAGGATGCATTAATTTGATCAATGATACAGTAAAAACTGTGAAATATAATTTCAATTTAAAATAGCTGATTTCTGTGTGAATATGTGTTAAACTGTAATTTATTCCTGTGTTCAAAGCTAAATTTTCAGCATCATTACTCCAGTCTTCAGTGTCACATGATCTTCAGAAATCATTCTAATATACTGATTTACTGCTCAACAAACATTTCTGATTATTATCAGTGTTGAACACAGTTGTGCTTCTCAATAGTTTTGTGTATCTACAGTCTAGACCAGGACTGTCCAAACTCGGTCCTGGAGGGCCGGTGTCCTGCAGAGTTCAGCTCCAGCTTTTGTTGTGTTTAAAACAGAATATGTGTGTGTTGTGTTTGAGGTCAGGTTGGGAGCAGGTCGTGTTGATTCACAGGGTTTTGTTTGTAGGCTGGTTTCAGCCATGATCCTCCAGACCTCAGATGAGGATGTGGTGTTGTTGTGGAAGGAAATGCACAACGTGATGGTAAACAGAAGCCCATGGGTGAGGTGTGTGTTTTTACTGCGGTCAGCAGGCAGGTTAAGTGCTTTCACCACTGATCAGTTCATGCAGGGCATCTTCAAACATCTTAAAGTGTCAAGAACTGATTCCAGTTTTGTAAATGATAATCAGTGCAATGGAAGACCTGTGTTTAGCTCAGTGTGGACTGAACAGAGCCTGTTCATTTGTTCCAGGACAGCCGGGGTTTATTGGGGGCTGGTCATGTGGTGTAGAACTAATGAAGGATGAACAGGGTGGAGCTCAGTCCGTCTCTGTCGTTCTCTGAGAGATGATTCAGCAGTTTGTAGTCGATGGTTCAGACCACTTTAGACTCTCTCTCTCTGAGCTGGGAATCTGTGAACGTCTCTCAGCCTGCGTCTCCACAGAACAATGATGTAATTGATTATGATACATGAACATTGTGATACTGGTTGAATATCAGGGTAATTTAATCAGTGTCTTTTTATGCAGGCATTGGTTTATGATGCAACACAGATGAGAGTCTGGAACACTTTTCTCTACAGTTTCCTGGGTTTACTAAATTGACTTTTAGTTGATTTTATTTCCTTGCACTTATCCCAATGCAGATTGTTACAGCTTTACAGAAGGTCATGATGTTAATGTTTTATAATATCTTCATGCCTTAGTAGTTGCATTTCACAGATTAAAGCTGGACAATAATGTAGTTAAACAATATATATTTTGTCATATGTCTTATTTAAACATATATGTAAAAATGTAACGTAGTAAGGAGTAAAAAACCTGTAAGGCTTTGTTCGGTAACGATGTGGTGTAGTGACAGGCCTAATTACTATTCAGCGACGTGTGTCACTGCTGCAGTTAAATGAATCATGTCTCTGTTGTTCTGATTGACTGCTACCTGTGTTTCTCTGCTCCAGTGCATGCTGGGAGATTTCAGGCCATGCGCCCACACACGTGCACAAACACACTCTGTGTCTGAGCATCGCTCTGTTAATGTGTGTGTGACGTGGGCCGAATGAGAGTCACATTCAGACTCATCTGTGTGTTCGCTCAGATACAGTATTGCAGTGATCTGATGAGTGAATGACTGCTTCGTCTCTGCTGGTTGTGTAGAGACAGATGAGATCAGACACACATGTGCGTATTAGTCAAGATTTTACTGTACAAATATCAGATTTAAAAACAAACAGAACCTCATGTCAGTCTTCTGGAGTGATCAGATGGCAGTGACTCCAGCAGCGATAATCGAGTCCATTTCACTGATTTAATGACAGAAACAAACAGGAAATGAGTGGGCAAACACATGAGTCAACAGACAGAGCTGATGAGAGTGAGTCATGAAGATGGAAGTCAATGTATAATCTGGAATTTGGGAATGTTCAGATATCATCAGATATACACTACAACCCGAATCTGACAAAATGAAAGTTTGGTTTAACTTGAAGAAAAGTGTGACAGACATATTACTATTGCACAGTACAATGTACTTTGCGAAGTAATAAAAAAAAAAAAAAAAACAGTAATAATTTGATTATTGTTATATTATCAAAGATGTAATAATACCATTTTAAGACATTTTTTCATCTGATTTAAAACCATAAAAGCATGTTGTACAGATCTTTGTTTGCCAAAATATGAATGGAATTGTTAAATTTGATCACATTTTAAATCTGTCTGTCCTTTTATTGCCACTATTTATTTGATAATAAATTTGTATTAAATCATAAAACCGCATCTAATTTCTGAAGAAAAAAAAAACACTTTTTATAGGGCTGTATTATAAATACAATTGAAAATTAATAATTCAATTGTTTTATAAATTCAATTAATTAAGTGACTTTTTGATTATAGAAACATAATTAATCCATCACTCACTATTTTTATTATGCATTAAATTGAAAGATTGTTATTATTTTGAGTATGTATATTTTTGTATGTTGATTTTTTTTTAATTTTCATTATTGTAACAATTTATTGAAATGATGTTATAATGATGATTGTCTTTTAAAATTTACATACTGTTAATTTTGCCATGAGTATTGCTATTGCAGCTGATATAGCAATCAATCAATAAAACACAATCGAGAAAAATATATTTCCCACTATATATGGGAAAATAAAAAGATTTCTGAATCCCTAACAAATAACTTGCTGAGTTCTTTTGATAGTGTTTGGTTTTAAAAGTACTTTATCCATCTGTGTGTGTTTGTCTGTCAGGTGTGTGTTGCTGCCGCTGCTGGGCTGTAAGGCTCCATCTCAGGCTCTGTTCGTGCTGGTGGACTCAGTGGATGAGGGCTGTTTGACCGGAGACAGAGATCAGAGGTCAGCAAACATCGCCGAGCTGCTGGCCGCCCATCACGAGCACTTCCCGCCCTGGCTTCTGCTCGTCTGCTCGGCACGCCGGCAGAACAAACACATCACCAAACTCTTCACAGGTGACCATCTCTACCTACACTTACATCACTGCTCAGCTCTACTGAATCACAGACCTTGAGATTTACAGATTTGTGTGTGAGGTGCATCAGAGAGTCCGTTATTGTGTTACTTTGCATAAAATGAATTATGTTACATAATTGGTTTCTTTTTAAGGACCAATGTTCACTTGAAAACATAACGTCTCCCAGTGCGAGAAAGTAGAGGCGTTGTTATGTGTGTTTGTGTGTCTGAGAGTCAGTGGAGATCAGACTGGATGAGTTTCTCAGCGCCTGCAGCAGGAAATCAGCACCAGATGTGTGAATATTTCTAATGAGCAGAGGAGACAGTGAGCGTGTGTTATGTGAGGACAGATAAACGCGGCTGTTTGTTTTGGCCGTGTGCATTCAGTCTGAAAGAAAACACCTCATTGACAGAGTTTGTTAAATCTTTTGTGTGATTTTCTTACTCTGACGTTTCTTCAAACACTTTGCTTTTTTATAAGTTTTTGTAGCACTCTATTCTTTCTTTCTTTTTTTTTTTTTAATCATTTATCTCACATATTTTATAAGTTTTGTGGTTTTTACAGATATATATATTTTTTTTTTCTATAGAAATAACTTGAATCTGGCATGCCGCTACAAAAACACTTTCTCAATATTTCTTGCACCAAAACGATCTTGATTTAGTTTCCATTGGCGCTTATTAATAAGCATGTTTTGGCTTGTTGTTTGGGCTTTGCTCATAAAGCATTCCAGAATATGAAGTTATTAAAGTAGGAAGATGCAGGTTGTGGTATTTTGGTCTAATTTGCGATATAAATCATGAGAATTTTTTTCTGGTTTATTATGAGCTTGTTCTTGTTTGCTGTTTGTTTTTTTTCCTAACAAGATCTGCCAGCAGAAATGAGTCAATACTTATTACTTTATCCCTGTGATTTTCTTGCACCGCTAAAATATTGTTGACCCAAATAAGAAAATGTGCTGAAAATGTGCTCACCCTCAGGTCATCCAAGATTAGGATGAGTGTGTTTCTTCATCAGATTTGTAGAAATGTGTCTCTGCATCAGTGTCTCAGCAATGGATGTGAATGGGTGCCGTCAGAATGAGAGACCAAACAGCTGATAAAAACATCAGAATAATCCACAGCACTCCAGTCCATCAGTTAACATCTGGAGAAGAGTAAAGATCAAACTTATCCAGCAATATATGAGTCCAGTGAAAAAAAGTGTTCTGGTCTGAATCAGGCGAGGAATCTGCACAGATCAAGCAGCGTTTAAAAAAACAGCTTTAAACAAATATGTTTTTGAAACAAATATTTGTTTCTTATGAACACACAGCTTTTGTCTTCTCCAGATGTTAACTGATGGACTGGAGTGCTGTGGATTATTGTGATGTTTTTATCAGACTCTCATTCTGACGGCACCCATTCACTGCAGAGCATCCATTGATGAGAAAGTTTGTAAGTGGCCATAGAAACATCTAAATCAGTTCCATTGATGTGTAAATGTGTTGTTGGATGTGACAGTTTACATTTTAATTTTAGTAAATGCTTTTTTCTTCAGTATAGATTTGTTTTTCAAAAGTTGCAGTATTTATTTTTGTTTTTTTTTTATAAAACACTGAAAATATGAGCTTCTCTCAATTTC
Organism: Enteromius mattozi; assembly: GCA_032359235.1. Lineage (NCBI taxonomy): Eukaryota > Metazoa > Chordata > Actinopteri > Cypriniformes > Cyprinidae > Enteromius > Enteromius mattozi. The sequence continues at coordinate 5,521,875 of JAUMHE010000016.1, forward strand.
ATCTGCCACGTGTTCATCATTTTTGCTAACCACAAACTGATATTAGTGCTGCGATGTTGAGTTGTGCAGTTGTTTGTGTTGTTTCTGATGACATCACGGCTGGATTGAAAAGAAATTATGTGAGGTTTTAAAATTTTGTGTGTGTGTCAATGGTCTCAGCACAGATACAGGCTGCAGGCTTTCAGAATCCAGGTCAGACTGGAGTAAAAATACTGTGTGTGTGTGTTTGTGTGTGGTGGCTCACAGTCAACATCCGTGACCAGTAAACACTGACCTAAGACCAGAAGATCAACTCAAATCCCGAAGTGGTTCGTGTCCAGCATTAAAATCAGATGCATTTAACCGCAGATTATAAACACCTGCTCTAAAGTCAACACGACATCAACATTCAGTCTGTTTACATTCTGAATAACACTCTCCTGCTCTTATTGTACTCCATTGTCTGCTAATGAAAAGCTGCTGGTGGCAAATGTTATATATAAGACAAATAAAATGTATCACGGTTTCCACAAAAATATTGTGCAGCACAACAGCATTGGTAATAATCAGAAATGTTTTTTGAGCAGTAAATCAGCATATTAGAATTATACAGCTATTTTAACTTCATAAAGAGATTTTTGCAGTTATAGTGCAGCATTTGAGTGTTTCTGAAAGTGTAGAGTTGTGTTGAGCTTCTGTCAGTTTATGATCTTCATCACAGTGTTCAGAGTCTGATTGAGACAGCTGTGTTTTGTGAGTCGTGGGCAGATTCACCCGCACACGCTTATTCATTAACACGTTTGACCGTTAGCGGTGTTTGGGTGTGAGGGGCCGATCTCTGTGACCTCTGTGCTGTTCCCATGGCGACGGGGACTCAGAGGTCAAAGGCTAATCTGTGGGAAACAGTGCAGAACTGTCATGTGTCGCTCCGCTGCTGGCGTAAATGAGTTTGAAGTGGGACTGGCACAATAACAACATTTAAGATGAAATTAGTTACTCTTAATACAAATTTCAATACCTGATCAGAAGCTTATATTCACACAGAGTGCTAATGACTTCAAACGCTTCATCACGCAAGTTACTGCTATCACAACTAGCACTTTTCAGCATTTCACACACAAATCACAGGGATGTTGAGTCACACAAACATACAGTGGGGTTTAGCAGAGTCACATTGTATTTTGTTTAAAGTTTAATTTACACATGATTTACACGTTACGCTAATTTACGTCTCATTTCTTAAATATGAAAACTTTATGAGTATTTTGCACAATTTCTGTGTTAATCAAATAAGCAAGCTTGTGTTTGATATTGTAATACAGTAAAAATATATGATATTGTAATACAGTAATAACCCTAACCCTAACTTTATTTTTCTTTTACACCTGTTAGTTGCTTATTAGTATGTATATTACTAGAATATTAGCCATTTATTAGTAGAAATTAAGCACATATTAATGGCTTGTTCTACATGACCTTATTCTACATCCCTAATCCTTCCCAATGCCTAAACTTAACAACTACTGCACTAACTATTAATAAGAAGCAAATGAAGAATTTATTGAGAGAAAAGTTGTAGTTAATAGTGAATTAGTGTTTCCAATTCTAAAGTGTTACTAAACATTGTTAACAAAAACATATAATAAAAACAGTAAGACTACGCAATAAAAAACAGTAAAAATTGTGGAAGATTATTGTGTGATTTCAAATAGTTTTTGAAATAAGAACATTATTAAAAACAGAAAATACAGTAAAACTACACAAAAACAGTAAAACTTGTGAAATATTATTACAATTTAAAATAACTTTTTTTTTTTTCTGTGAATATGTGTTAAAGTGATGTTCAGCTGAATTGTCAGCATCATTACTCCAGTCTTCAGTGTCACATGATCCTTCAGAAATCATTCTAATTTGCTGCTCAGTTTTTATCATCTGTTATTGGTACTGCTCAATTATTATCAGCGCAGTGATCAATTAGACACAATAAAAAAAAGCCAGATTCGTGGCATAAAGGCTGCTGACTGTAGTATGCTTTTGAGTCACTCATATATGAATAGTTCATTTTCCACTTGCAGTGCTGGGAATCACCACAGATCAGAAAGAAAAACACTCACACACAGGCCCCTTGTCCACAGGTGAAGTGTATATCTGCTCCCTGAGCGTCTCCACAATCTTCAACTTTCTTTCCCTTGGAATTTCTCTCTCTCTCTCTCTGGTCAGGCTGTGTTATGTTGTTGTTGGTGACAGGCCAGACTCTCCAGCTAGAGGTCCAGGAGTGTTTGTGTGTGTGCGATCATATATGGGATATGCTCTAGACTGCTGATTCTGCCCTAGAAATGCAGTCCTTTTAAAAACGCCATCAAAGCCACACCCTCTATCTTCTGTCCGTCTCTCCAGAGAGAAACACAGCGCACATTAACCTTGAGCTGGCAGTGTGAAGCCCTCTGAAGTGATGGTGAGTGAAATGACTGAAGTGCAGCTCGTTCTGGTGGAGGAGACTGAAGAAATACACACCTCATGCTGGCAGAGAGAGCAGGAAGAGTCTGGTGTCTGTGTCTTTCCTACAAACATCCTGATCCTTGAGCTGTCATCGGACTGATGATGAGCCTCTGTTCTGCTTGGACGAGGCTTTTTAACTTTTTTTGGATTTGTTTGGATTGCACTGGCAAACCTACACTTTGTTTAAAAATAAAGACTGTTGGACTAGGAGCTAAAATAATATTTTTAGTGTTTTGAATTTAGTTTGTGTTACTTGCCACTTTATAATTATTCATTTTTATTCATGTTAAATATGAGACAAATTATATTCTGGATAAAACTACATAAAAGTGCCTGCTAGGTACATCGATATAAATATATTACCACAAATTAGTGTGTATGTGTATATGTAAGCGTTTATTTACATAATATATGTGTGTGCTGTGTATATTTATTATGTGTATATAAATACACGCACATGCATGTATATATTTCAGAAAAAACTGTTTATATATTAAATATAAACATAATATAAATTATATGAATATAAATATAGACATGTTAATATTTAACACATATACTGTATGTGTGTGTATTTACATAAACATAGTAAATATACACAGAACACACACATATATTATGCAAACATAATATTCATTCTTTATTCTTATTCTTTAACTTTTTGGCATGACCATGTTAGAAGTGTACTGCTGAACATTTTTCATTAAATTTTTTACCTATATTTTATTTAGATTTACAATATTTTTTATTTGAGTGATTACTAAGAGCCTCAGTTTTCATCTGCAGTTTAAACAACACTCAACACAATGTAATCTGTATTTAACTGTAGCTGAATGCAGCGAGAAGTTAAATAGCTAGTGCAGTATTATACTACAGTATCACTGCATCTGTCTCAACAATAGCACAGCAGTCTTTCATCTCGGTCTGCAGCAGAGAACATGTCTGTACACGACTGTATGTGTGTATATAATGATTTTAGTTCTCCTTCTGTGTGAGAGCGGCCAGTCCTCTGACTCAACACACTGCTGAAGCTCTGGAGAGTAATCTGAACTCTGTATTTGGATCAGAACGCACACACTCCAGCTCAGAATTGGGCGGCCTGCGTTCGGGAAGTTTGCTGATTCAAGTGTATTTTAGGAAACTTTGCTCGGCTGGCGTAATTACAAACACGGAGCAGCGGACGCTTGCATGTTTTCGGGCGGCTGAGGGCGAGCGATGTTTCATTCATGCAGAACCCTCACCGCATGTACAGAGAGCGAGTTAAAATAGCACGTAATCAAGACACACATGTGCCTGGGGTTTAGGGTTTCTGTGCCGCTTTAGCATCAGACGGTTAGGTCTATTTCAGATGCACTGGAAAGACCACATCAACGGCAGATGATCTCAGAAGCACTCTCTTTACTCAGACACAGGCCTGCGACTAACGATGATCTTATCTGTAATGTTCATGTCAGCTCTGCTCTGATGTAATGCAGCACTCGGCTACATTCAGTTTGAGCACCAACTCATCTCAGTTTAAAAGACAATTATTATTTTGTAGTATTATAGTTTTTTTTTTTTTGGATTGCATTTAGTTTAGTCTGAGTTTATATTACAATATTACAATAATAACAATTAAAGAGTTTATATTACAATAATTGACAAAAATGAGGCTGGAGCACAGAAGCAGTCATGAGCAGCACACGTATATTTTTAGCAATAGACAACAATACATTTTATTTTATGCCAAAAATCATTAGCATATTAACTAAAGATCATGTTACATATAGATATTTTCTAAATTTCCTACTGTAAATATATTAAAACTTAATTTCTGATTAGTAATATGCATTGCTAAGAACATTTGAACAACTTTAAAGATGATTTTCTCAATATTAATTTTTTTTTGCTCCCTCAGATTCCAGATTTTCAAATAGTTGTATCTCATACAAATATTATCCTCTCCTAACAAACCAGACATCAGTGGAAAGATTATTTATCTGGTTTCATAAATATACATTTTGTTTTCATTTAGTAATTTTTGTTTTTGAGTTGTTGTTGTTTTATTAACATTTATTAATGTTTACAAAATAGTACAATTTAATAGTAGTAATAATAATATTTTTTTTATTATTTATAGACATGAATATAATCACAACATTAAGTATTATTATTATTATTATGACATATTATCCATTATATAGCCTGGATTTTTTAAATCTTTTTAAAATTGCAAATTTGAATAATTGAAATGCACTAATTTGCAACACTAATATGACTACACTTGACAATCATATGAGCACATAAATTGAACTGAATTGATCCGAATAATTGCTCTATTTTCATAATCAATTCATTTTGTTTTTCTTGTTTGTTGCTATAAAGCAGCTGTGAAACAATCTGTGTTCTATAAACTGGTTATTTCTCTTAAAATGCGTCAGGTGATTAGGCTTAGGCTTTGGGGTCTTGGTAAATCCGAGCGCAGTGTGAGAATACAGAGATTTCTGGAGAAGCATCTGAGAAGCGGGAGATTGAGCTAAAGTTGAGACTTTGAGGAGATGTGGTTTGTGAAATCTCTTTCCTGTGGGAACACAAGCTGTCTGTATACGTGCTTGTGAGGTTCACACACCCGAGTGTTGTTCACAATGGCCACTCCTTATGTAAGCACACCTGTCTGTCGCTCTATCGCATGATTGATGAATTCATTTATGGTGGAAGATCCAGTTTCCTCCCAAACAGCCTGCAGCATCTCCTGAATATAACAGCAGGGTGGATGTTGTTATTCGACGGCTTTATCAGCAGGTGTTGTGGAGTTTCTGACCTGGACAAGAACACTGTGAACAGCAAATGCACTTGCATCTCCGAATGATTTTATGATGTGCAATTATTGTATTATGTTCTTTGTTAAAGACAAGACAAAAGGAGATCTGTTAAAATAGATGTGTGTGAACAGAGCCTGTTTAACCTGCTGCTGTCATCCACAATAACGCTTGGAAAAATCCCTGACTGCCCTTGGAAAAATATTACATGCTTTATTCCTATCAATACAGGCCTACCCCATTGAAATAATCTACTGTGCTAATTTAACTGCTGAATTTAAACTACTAGCAACTATAATACGTATTTCATGCTAGTAGAATATTTGATCTCATTAATAGTCAGACATAATTCTGTCATTTGTGTTGATTAAGTATTAAATGTAAAAATCGCAGTGCAATTATTGGAGAGATTTTTTGTTGTTGTTTTTTTACTGAATGTATAGATTGAATTTATACTTGAACTTCTCGTTTATTGCTTGTAATATTTGTTTGTTTCCCTTTATTACCTTATATTTGCATATAGGTTTTGAAGCTATATTATTATTTTTAATAAATTATTAATGATAATTTAATTTATGAATTTGACGCTTACATTTGTCTCTAATAAAAATATTGTTTATTAAATAAATGTTATTCAGAGTTATTAATTAATAAAAAAAAATTCAAATTTGAACATGAATCTGATCAGATGGTAAAATCCCTTGTAACATAATCCATAATGTATCAATTGCTCAATCATATGCTGCAATATAGTTTTATTAAGAATAGGGAGAGTAAGAATAAGAAGAATTTGGCACAGAACCACATTGTTTCATTGGAAACATGGAAAAACAGGGTCAGTTTGGGCACCGGTGTCCTGTCGGGGTTTCCTCGACCTCCCGCCTCTGATTGAAAGTACATGTGTTTGGGAGGATGCTGAAAACATAATGAAAGAGGTTTAGTTGGCTCCAGGTTTTTTTTAGAAGACTAAAAAGATGAACTCTTGAAATGCCTCCAGTATTTACTAGACAGTAATTTGTAATCCGTATTCTAAACCCGGTGAACTCTTTAACCGGTGGCAGCTTTCCAAATCCAACAACCCTTCAACCCACTTAAACAGATGAGTTAGTTACGTGCAGGACCGCCGGCCAAATAACATATTTGGGTCATCTGTTCCACTGCCCCACTTTTAGTCCCCCTACAAGGCCCCTTCCTCTTTCAGCCTTTCTATTTCCTTCATCTGGAGTCGCACGGGCTGAAGGCTCGGAGACTGTTGTGTGTTTTGAAGGCAGGGTGAAGGTCTGGGTCAGTTAGTTCACTAATGACAAAAACAAGCCTCAGACGCGCCGGGGCTCAAAGAGAGAACATGGGTTGTAAACTGCACTACATGCTAGTGACCAGTCTGACTTCATTTAAAGGTTTTTATGGTGAACTGGAGCGAAATGTTATGCAATAGAGCATAACAGTCAGGTTTTGAAAGTAAAAACAGAATTCAGTTTTTCCAGAGACAGATCTGTTGTGAGCTCTAAAGTTGTTCATCTACTGTATGTGGGTAGATGATGTATCAATGTGTCCTATGGTGTGACAGAAAAATATTTTAAAAAAAAATTAATAATAATAATTAATTAAAAAATGTTATATTATACCAATAATAGAAAATTATTATTATTATTATTTATTTTTTTGTGTGTGTGTTTATATATTAGCGATGTCAAATGATTAATCACAATTAATCCCATCCAAAATAAATGTTTTTGTTTACACAATATGTGTGTATACTGTGTATATTTATGTATATATTTAAGACAAATATGTTTTTTAAATATCAAATATATTTATTTGTAAAATACGAATATAATGTATACATGTAAATATTTTCCAAATACATGCTGTATAGGTGTATATTTATATATACATAATAAATATACACAGTATATATACATATTATGGAAACAAAAACCTTTATTTTAAATGCACTTAATGCTCCTTTTAGAGATGATGTAGGCCTATTTTATATTCTCTTTCCCATAGAAATGCATATTTTTCAATGAGCATTGTTTTTATAGACACCAACCAACAACTGCAATATTTTTAGATTTCTCTATTGTTTAAATTTGATGAATGTCATTTGAATGTTTAATGGGATTGTAGTTCTTCCCTCACTAAAGCCGTTAAGAACACAGTCTTGTTCTTATTGTTCACTCTTTTGTCTTATTGTTTGATTTGTATTTTTACTTCAAATCCAAGTGTTTATTGTTGTGATTCTTATCTTAGCTGGTTTGCTTGATTCATGCTTTAACAAAGACTTTCTAAAAATCCCTATGGGAAAAATACTTCCAGAACCACTGCCACTGGAAAGTGGGTGGGCTCTAATGAACTCCATAACTGGTTATTAAAAGCCAGTGGTATGAAGGAGAAGAGGAAAAAATATGGCATGAAGGTGGGATGATTGTCCACAGGTGTGCCTCTGTTGTCATTCATGCCTTGGTTTAGATTTCACACAGGTTTTATTTGGGAAACCTCAGCTGTTGACGGCAGCCCCAGGCCTTAAGCACCAAAGACAAAGAAAATAACTCCTGAGCCCTTTCAGAAAGATGGACGTTATATAATCTCATTCAAAGGGGTTTTGTGAACTTTAAGGGACCGGCCAGGAAAGATGTAATCTGTATTCTGTTTTTGTGTTGCTGGTTTGTCTTTCTGAAGGACTGAAACACTTTTCTAGGGTTTGGCTTGAAAAGAGTATTGTATTTACTTGTGATTGTTCTGAACACGCTCCTTTTAGAGATGAAGTAGGCCTATTTTTATCCTCTTTCCCATAGAAAATTGACTCTCATAGATCCTATGAGTTGAGTGACCAATTAAATTATATGGAAACAGAATGTTTTGCTGCTCTCCCACCAGTGGGGCTACAGGAAGATTGAGACATATGTGAATGACCTTAGAGGAGTTCATGTTTTTTCCTTTCCTTTGACCTCTGCAAGTCTTGAGTCCATGGGAACTGTAAATAAAATCTGTGCATAAAATGCTTGATCTGCCCTTTGGGCCGCTGTTAAACATGCATACCAACCCCCCAAAATCTGTGGAATTTACACTTATCTGAAGCAGAATGCCTTGACATCTGTTGGCATAAGTGCTTGTTTGTAAAACCCTTGGTTCGGCCTTGTTTTATTTTGAAGACAGTTTATGTGAAACTCTCGAGTGCGCTTCATACTTTGTGAAGTTGCAGATGTGACCTAGTTCTGCCACAGGAATCATTACACGTCTTGTTTTATTTTCTAGAGAAAACAAAGCAAATTCCAATCATCCTTTCTTCAAGAAAACTGCCTTTATCTGTCACTGCTGGTCTTGAGTTTTGTATATTGTGCATGAAGATGAAGGTCTCTGTGTGTGTGTTTGCAACGCTGCTGATACAGTTGAGTGCATAAGTTTACATTCCTCTTGTGGTATCTGCAAGATGTTTAACATTTTAAAAAAAGCATTTTGTTTTTTATTTAGTATTGGCTTGATGAAGCTGTTTCACATAACAGATATTATTCCACAAAGCAAAACTGAATGAACATAAATGATCCTGTCTTGAGTAGAAAAGCTGCCAATGTTCTTTAGAAAAAGCTTTTCACAATTGAGGGACACATCTACACAAAACACACAAAAACTACAATAGCTGCAAATATTTATTGATAAGAAGATGTACTAGTAACCAGGGGAGTTCATTTTTTAAAACTTTTGTAAACAGGATAATTAATATAAATTGGTATTTTTCTTGTGGGAAATATGCATATATCTTTATCTACTTATATCTCTATCTTTTATATTTAAATGAGTTCTGCAATTTAGGAGACAAAAGGAGTATGCAGACATGACTATAAATTAGCATTTTTGAACACACGTCTTTCCAAAGTGAATCTGATTTTTTTTTTTTCTAAAACTTAATCTTTTATGAAAATGCATGTGAGATTGTAACTGACATCACCAGATAAAATATGCAAAGTCAGTGTTGTCTGCCCGTGTCCCAGTTTTCTAGAATTCAGAAAATGCTATGAAGTTCTCAGAAACTCATAGCTATCATCTTACTGTTTTTTGTTTTTTTTTGTCTGTTTCTACCTCACTGTGACCAAAAGTGACACTAGCAATCTTCTGTATGAACTTAAGGCCAAACTAATCAGCTTTTGTCTCTGTCCTTCTTTTAGGATTCAGAAAGATCAGCCTAGATGACTTACGGAAGGCCTACATTGTTAAAGATGTGCAGCAATACATCCTCCACCGCCTAGACCAGGAGGAGGCTCTGCGACAACACCTCACCAAGGAGACAGCAGAGATGCTGAACCAGCTTCACATCAAGAGCAGTGGCTGTTTCCTATACCTTGAGCGAGTTCTTGATGGAGTGGTTGAGAACTTCATCATGCTGCGGGAAATCCGAGACATCCCGGGGACACTGAATGGACTCTACCTTTGGCTCTGCCAGAGACTGTTTGTCAGAAAGCAATTTGCCAAAGTCCAGCCAATCCTAAATGTGATTCTGGCTGCCTGCAGGCCACTGACAGTCAGGGAGCTCTATCATGCAGTCTGGACTAAAAACATGACTTTGACAATGGAGGACTTTCAGAAGAAGATGGACATACTTTCCAAATTGCTCATTGATGGACTTGGCAGTACTAAGATCTTATTTCACTACAGCTTTGCTGAATGGCTCCTGGATGTTAAACACTGCACACAAAAATACCTTTGTAATGCAGCGGAAGGACATCGAATGATGGCTATGAGTTATACTTGCAGAGCAAAACAGCTTAAACCTCTGGAGGTGCAGGAGTTTGCCTATCACCTGATCAACTCGAACCTGCAGATTGAGCCCTTTAATCTCGCCCTTTGGATGGTGTGGAATGGCACCCCTGCTAAAGACTCCCTGTCCACTTCAATCCCTAAAGAACAAGAGGTACTCCAGCTACTAGTCAAAGCTGGGGCTCACGTCAGCAACGAAGATGACCATGCTTCCTGCATTTTGCAACAGGCCTTGGAACGTGAGGACTCTATTCGAACTCTACTAGATAATGGCGCTTCTGTTAATCAAACTGACTCCAACGGGAGAACTCTTTTAGCGAATGCTGCCTACAGCGGAAATCTGGATGTTGTTAACCTTCTTATCTCCAGAAGAGCCAACATGGAGTTGGAGGACAACCATGGACAGACGGCACTTACTCTGGCAGCTAGACAGGGCCACACCAAGGTGGTCAACTGTCTCATTGGGTGTGATGCTAATATCAATCACACGGACCATGACGGCTGGACCGCACTTAGGTCTGCAGCCTGGGGAGGTCACTCAGAAGTTGTGTCTGCACTCCTGTATGCAGGCGCTAAAGTGGACTGTGCAGATGCTGACAGTAGAACTGCCCTGAGAGCTGCCGCTTGGGGAGGTCACGAAGATATTGTCCTCAACCTTCTTCAGCATGGAGCCGAAGTCAACAAGGCGGATAATGAAGGACGAACAGCGTTGATCGCTGCAGCATACATGGGCCACAGAGAAATTGTTGAGCATTTGTTAGATCATGGAGCTGAGGTCAACCATGAGGATGTGGACGGCAGGACGGCGCTCTCCGTCGCTGCTCTTTGTGTGCCAGCCAGCAAAGGTCATGGTGCGGTCGTGAGCCTGCTGATCGACCGTGGAGCTGAGGTGGACCACTGCGACAAGGACTGCATGACCCCGCTTCTAGTGGCTGCCTACGAAGGCCATGTGGATGTGGTTGATCTGCTTCTAGAAGGAGGAGCGGATGTTGATCATACTGATAACAATGGGAGAACACCTTTGCTTGCCGCAGCGTCTATGGGACACGCTTCTGTTGTCAACACTCTGCTTTTCTGGGGTGCGGCGGTGGACAGTATCGACAGTGAAGGCAGAACTGTGCTGAGCATTGCGTCCGCACAGGGTAACGTAGAGGTCGTCCGAACTCTGCTGGACAGAGGTCTGGATGAAAACCACAGAGATGATGCAGGCTGGACGCCGTTGCACATGGCCTCTTTTGAGGGACACAGACAAGTATGCGATGCTCTGATTGAACAAGGTGCCCGATGCACAGAGGTTGACAATGATGGGCGTATCCCTTTGATTCTGTCTGCTCAAGAGGGTCATTACGACTGTGTGCACATCTTGCTGGAGAACAAATCGTGTATTGACCAGAGAGGGTACGATGGGAGAAATGCTCTCCGAGTTGCAGCACTAGAAGGACACAGAGACATAGTGGAGTTGTTGCTGAGCCACGGGGCAGATGTTGACTTCAAGGATGCAGATGGTCGCCCAACTCTTTACATACTGGCACTTGAGAATCAGCTAGCCATGGCGGAGTACTTCCTCGAAAACGGAGCCAATGTTGAGGCCAGTGATTTGGAAGGAAGAACGGCCTTACATGTGTCATGTTGGCAAGGCCACGTAGAGATGGTCAGGTTACTAATCAACTACCATGCGGATGTGAACTCATGTGATAACGAGAAACGCTCCGCCCTCCAATCAGCAGCTTGGCAGGGTCATATAAAGATTGTTCAAATCTTGATTGACAATGGCACCGTTGTAGACCACACATGCAACCAGGGTGCTACAGCTCTGGGCATAGCTGCTCAAGAGGGGCACATTGATGTGGTTCAGACTCTTCTAGAGCATGGTGCGGATCCGAATCACGCTGATCAGTTTGGACGCACTGCCATGAGAGTAGCAGCCAAAGGTGGACACACTGCCATAATCAAACTCTTGGAGAAATACGGTGCCACGAGTCTCAATGGCTGTAACCCGTCTCCTGTTCACACCATGGAGCAGCAAACACCCTCTTCGGTTGCTGGGAAAGTGCAGTCACTCACTATAAAGTCCAGCAGCTCTGGAAGCACAGGAGCTGGAGATGTGCATTCAGCAGGGCGAGGACAATCCAACGGACCTGTTCATGCTTTCAGCTCACTGTCAGAGTCTCCAGACTCAACAGTGGACCGGCAGAAGTCCTCCCTCTCCAATAACTCGCTCAAAAGTTCAAAGAACTCTTCGTTGAGGACCACCTCATCCACTGCGACTGCTCAGACTGTGCCCATTGATAGTGTCCATGCCCTTTCTTTTATTGAACAGATCCAGCAGCATTCGCTGCCTCGTAGTCGCAGTCGTCAGTCCATTGTTTCCCCCTCCTCCACCACTAGGTCCATTGGCACTCAGCCTGGCTCTCCAACCAGTGAGTATGATTGGAGCCAGGTGAAGCCAGGCCTCAAATCCACCAAAGCATCCAAGAACGGCCAAAACTGCTCAAACAAAGGAACATCTGGTGAGAAGAAGAGCAAGAATGGCTCTTATACACAGAACCAGGTTCTTGAGTACGAACTGACTCAGTTTGATAAAAGGCTTGTGCTCAATAAGCCGGTGTCTAACATTGCAGTTAAAGATCCTCAATGTAAGATCATGGTGGGAAGATCCGGCACTCTGGATTCTGTCCAATCACAGGAGCAGTTTTACATTCAGCCCCAGAGCTGTGCAGAGAAGAAGAGGAATGGTATTATGACCAACCCCAACTACCACCTACAGGGAAACCAGGTTTTTCTTGGGAGAGTTTCAGTCCCCAGAACTGTTGCCAACAGGGGCCACCAGGACCTTCTGGACAATTACCCAATAGGGGAGACGGAATTAAGCCTGAAACAAGCCCTACAACTCCAGATTGAAGGATCGGACTCTGGGTTAAACTGCAAAAAAGAGACGCCATTATAACTGGTGAGTAAGACATTTAAAGACTATTCTGTGGCTGAAAGCACATTTGTAACTTACATTCACAGTATTATTAGATTGTCATGTATATTTACAGTGTATTATTACATAAAGCTGTAATTTTGTAGTGTTTATAGCAGTGAGTTTTTTTAATATATAAATGTTATATATAGAAAATAAATCATTTATCTTTAAAAAACCTTATGTCAGTGGTTCTCAAACTATGGTACATGTACCACAAACTTCTAAATGCTACTGTTGTATATGTATATGGTATATGTGTGGTTTTAGATGCTGTTCTACTGCAGAGGGCAGCGCAATTTATCTAAACAACAGGAATATTATTATTACTATTAAATTATATCATATTAATCTAGTTGAATATGTTGTTTTTTTTTAAAGAAACTTGTCAACTAGGTAGGGCTTAGACGCCCTGATTCGATCAAAGGTGGTACTTGGTCTGAACCTTAAGTTTAAGAACCACTCATCTACATACAAGTGTCAGTAACTTCTCAAATACTGACCCAAGTAGTTTTGATGCCGTTTCAGATGTCTTAATCCTAATTCGTCATTCAGAAAGAGACTGTGCCAAAGTGAATGCTTTCATCCGCAAAAGAACTGAAACCATCTTCCACACTTCTCTGTGGAACGTCTCAAGAAGAAAGGAACGTGAGAGAAACTGAAGAAATCTAAATTGTATTTAATTTTTTTTTTTTTTTTTTGGCCTTTTAATGCTTTGTTTGTTTATCAGAGTTTACTTAAAAAAAAAAAAAAAAAAAAAAAGTACATTTTTCTGTTTGTTTTGTCTTGACCTGTATAAGTGCAACTGACAGCAATGTGCCGCTGGAGTACGTTGTTTCCTCTGACAGATATCACAAACTCTCCGTCGTATTTACATCTTTAGATCTCTTAAAGTCTCCATTAGTCCTTCGGTGCACTCATAAAATCACAAAACCAGTCTTAGTTTACTCTTCGCACATATTTATTTTGGAGAAAAAGCCGCTTCCATGTGTGCTGTATTTGCTAAAATCACGGTGCTATGTTTTGGCGTCGCCTATTATATTTTATATTATTATTTTTAAACGTCACAAACGTCTTACTCTGGCATTTTAACTCTATATTATGTTTGTAGCATTATTGATGCCCTTAAAGAAGAGTAACTCTGGCTTTACCGTACTTCATTATTTAGTCCCTGTGGGACCTGTCTTTTGTTTGTTTGTTTGTGTTTTCCTTTATTTACATAATTGCATATTTAAACAAACGACGGTGTATCGTTAACTACAGAGTTTGGTGCTAAATGCAGAGTTCTCAGCGACTGAAGAAAATGCAACAAGTTTGCGCAGCGGTGAGAAAGCGGCAGGCGATGTCAGGGACTTCTGATGATAAGGTCAGCGAAAGGTCATTATGCTTTTTACTCATGCCAAGCAGCAAACCGCAGTAATATTTGGATTTCAGGACAGGGTTTGAAATGTATACTCCTCAAGCCAAAGTTAAAACACAAAAAAAGCCCACGGTCTTGTGAAGCCGGATCTCATGTCTCCGATCCGCGGCTCTCTGTGGGGGAGGGAGAATGGGGCGGGTGTGGAGTGGATTTCAGACATCTGTTTGCTATGAGAGGAGACGCTCAGTAAGGCCATATTGGGTGTAACTGCATCAGAAAGCTTGTCCTCTGAAGAATTACAGAAAGGCACTTTACTAAGCCTGGGACAAGGACAGTCAGAGAATGAGCCTTTTAAGATGAAGATGAACCCTGGACAGTATTCAGAAATCTCAAGCCATCTGTTTTACTGAATTTTTTTATTTTTTTTTTTGTCTCCTTTGTTCAGCTGTTTTGGTTCTGAGCCTGGAGTTCATTGCAAGAGAAGTTTGATTGTAAATAGCTGCCCGTGTACATTGAAAACTTTCACATTTTGAAATTTAATTTCCTGTATTATATTGAGCTGAATTTTTCTGACATATTAAAGTGCTTAATAAACATATCTGCTTTTCTGCCAAAGCAATTCATTAAGTGTTTCTTCTTAATTTGTGGTGTCGTGACTATTGTTGTTGCTCTTGCTGATTTAACAAAACTCACAAACTGACATTGAAGGAGGGACTTGAGCAGCTTTGAACACCCTATGACAGAGATTTCAGTCGGTGAGCATCATGCACGTTGTCTTTACAAATATCAATTTTACTTTAAATTGAGGCAAGGCACTATAGGCAAACCCATTGATTTTTCATACACTGGCCAATTTTGACTTATTTTGCTTCAGTAACATCTGTTGTTTCAGACTAGTGGAAAGAAGAAATTCAAAAACATTAAGTGTTTGTTTAATTTCACTTAATCTATTTGTGTCTGTTTCAGAAGTTTGTTTCTCCACTTTAGCAGCATTTACATACATTGGTATTTTATAGAAGGGTTTGTTGATATATCAATCACACTTATTTTTACAACATTTTATTCCTAAAAAACATGGTAAAATCCATGCGTTTAAAGTCTGCAAGTTTTTTCTCTACTTCAGCAGCACTTACATACACCAAAACTTAGAGTTTTATTCCTCTCTATATTCTGAAGGTTTTTATAGAAGGGTTTGTTCATATATCATTCACACTTATTTTTACAACATTTATTTCCTAAAAGCATAGTGAAAATGTTTGTTTTCTGTCCGTTGACAGTATTTTTTGATTTATGGAGTGATAAAAAGAGAAATGCAAAATTCCCTCTGTAAAAACCTTTAACTCTAACATGTCAACAAAATCAAACAAGAAGTAGTAGTTAAATTTTCAGCCTGTTTACCTGTAGTGCCTTGCTTTAAAATAGTTTTCCAAGTTTTCTGTAAGTTATACAGTATTTGTATATGGACTCAGTGTCCTGATTTAACACACAGCCTGTAGACAGCATGACAAAAATGCTTTGTCTTGATGTTTTTACCCCATATCTGAAGACTAGATCTCTCACAGAAAGGAGCCAGTGATATCTGACAGCTTTCACACATGAAATATCTTTTTCAGAGTCAGGATGATAAGACTGAGAAAAGCTGATTCTGGGTCCAGTTCTTCATGCTGCTAGGTAAAGTGTGACAATCACACATGCATCCAAACAAAAACTGTGAACAGTGACTGTCATTGGAAATATGTTTCAGAAAATATGCACATATGTTACAGTATTATGGATTTTTTCTGTTTATTTGAAACGCAAACAGAAATATTGCACAGTGTCTAAGCTATTCGTTCATAGAGACTCTGACTTTCTAAAAAAGTGCTTTGCTTTAAATAGCTTTGTGTAGGCAGTATAGCTCTCAAATCTCAATCACTCTTGTGTTCAGGTTGGCTAAAACCAGGCTTTGACATCATGAGAGAACCAACGATGTTTGACAGTTAATGTTGAACCTGCATCAAGGTTAGATTTTCAATGAACAACTTTCTTTTTATCTTTCTGAAAGAAAGCTGGTGTGTGATTTTATAATACCTGGAATAAAACATAAGACTCATACTAAGTACTTGTATGGTGCTTTTTCTTTTAACTACTGGAGGATTGGAAAGTAGAGATAATATTTGGACAAGTTTTGAACAAATACTTAAATGTCTTTGTAAAATCACGAAGCAAGTATTCTTGTTCAATTCACAGCACACACACACAAAACATTAAATTACTCATTCTGCTAAAATGTGACCCTGGATCTGATATACATTTGAATACATTCGTATTAAACTGAAGAAATAATCAGAGGGTGCAAAAACATCTAAATATTGAGAAAACCCCTTTTAAAGTTTTCTAAATGAAGTTCTTAGTAATGAATATTACTAATCAAAAATTAAGTTATGATATATTTATGGTGGGAAATGTACAAAAAATCTTTATGGAACATGATCTTTACTTAATATTCTAATGATTTTTGTTATAAAATAAAAAAAATATAATTTTGACCCATACAATGTATTGTTGTCTATTGCTACAAATATACCTGTGCTGCTGATGACTGCTTCTGTGCTCCAGGGACACATATAATCTTTGCAAAAGCTACTTTTTTACATCTGTTAAAGGGTTTTGAGCCAAAATATGATCATTCTGTCATCATTTACTCATGTTCATGCCATTTCAAACCTGTATGATATTTTGAAGAACACTAAGATCCAAACAATATTGGACCCCGCTGACTTTCATTAAAAGGTGATTTTTCTTGAAATATTTTTTTAGTAAATGATTACAGAATGTTTGTTTCTGTGTGGACTGTCTCTTTAAGGGTTTGTTATGTCCCTTAGAAAGCATAAAGCTTTGAGTACTCTAAGAATCTGACAGCAGTGAAGCTCTGAGCTGGATGAGCAGCAGCAGATGCTGGTATTGGTCCAGCTTTCCTCAGTCTTTCCATCGTTTGTCCTGCGGTGAGCGCCGTAATTACACAGAGCTGCACGTGGCAGCCGTAGGTTGAGGGGCTGCAGCTCAAACCTCAAACTTTTAACCGAGTCATGTCTAAATGTTTCCCGTTACGCTGACCCGACAGATTTATAGGCTACGTGACGCTGAGCCACGTAACAAACCGCAGCGGCGCCCGGCGAAAACCTCTCGTCCTGCGACCATTCACATTTAATGATGAGCTGGATTTTTTTCAATCACTGTTGTCTGCCTGGTTTCTTGTGTTTTGCTAAAACTATTAAAAATATATTTTTTGTTGTTTTTGTTTATGTTTGATATAAATGTTATGTGGAAAAATGTTTAACTATACAATTCGATACTTGAAATAAAATATGTTTACTGAAATTAAATAAAATATAGAAAGAATAAAAAAGTTATATTCATATATATATATATATATATATTACTTTTATTTATTTATTTATTTTCTGATTTAGCTTAATGCACTAAAATAACTCAAACTGAAAATGTATAAAATCTGGACATTTAAAAAAAAAAAAACTAATAGAAATTTTAGAGAAACTTAGAGAAACCAAATGTATAAATAAAAACTAATTAAAAATATTAATAAAAATACAATAATAGTTTCTCAATAATGCTATAATATTGCTGTAACTTAGCAGCTGTTAATCCATTAAAATTACAAATTAAAACTTAAACTGAACTAAAAACAATCATGAACTTAAATATATAGAACGAAGTACAAAATATTAATACAAATGAACACAAGTAACTCAAAATAAAAATTTAAACTGAAAATACAATATATTAAAAATATGAAGAGTATATGAATTATTCTAAATAACACTGATAAGAGGCTGATAACGTAAGTGAAACGCATTTCACTCGAAACGTGTTTTCATTAAATTAATCTAGATTTATTTCACTTTCTTCCCTTGAACAGCTATAGAGTTAAACATCATTGACAAAAACATCTCTATTAGAGCATCTGAGAAGCTCTGGTCTTCATGGACAGATGGAAGGAGAGAAACAAATTCAGTAATCAGTAAAGCTGTCAGCAGTAATGGTCAGATAGTCACTGTGTGTGCTGGACTCTGGGAATCTCTGCGTCTCAACAGCTGTGTGTGTGTGTGCGTGTGTTTGCTGTGGCAGTGTTTTGGATGACTTGCGAGGATTTCTTGAGGTCTGTGTGTGAGCATGTGTTCAGAGTTGATCTGAGGACACGTCTCTACTGTTGGCGAATTATAGTCTCATACAGCAGAACTTACAGTTACTGGAACTTCCTGTAGCCACACACACACACTCTCTAATAGTCTGGTAGAAAGTCTGAGACACAAAGGTGGGTGTGTTTAAGTTTCCTGATGCTTTTAAGCGTCTCTTGATTGTGCTGCTGAGTGAGGAAGGCAACTGTGTGTGTGTGTGAATACACAGGTGTGACCCAATAGAACACTGAATAATTTATAGATGGCATGATGTGTCACGTGGTCATGTGACTTTACCTCTGCAGACCAACAGTGTTGTTCAAAAACAACTGGCACCTTGTAATTCAAGAGTCTGATTCTGATTTAATGAACAGAAACTGAATTGTCATTAAAGGAAGAGGAATCTACAGTTAAGAATTTACAATTTAATTATGTTTCCTTAAATTTAATCCAAACTGCAATACTGCATTCTGTTTGCTTAATTCTGATTCAGTTCTATTCTGGATTTCTCCACTAGAACCAGTTTTTATGTCTTGCATTCTGCTTAAATATGTTTTATATAAACTAAGAAATTCTGAAAATGTATTGTGTCTCTGATCTTATGTTCTCAGATAAAGACAGAAACACCTGCGGGTCGAGCGCATCCACATACATCTGTCTGCATTCATTACTGTAATCGTTAAGAGCTAAGACAGACCGTGACCCCACCAAACGCACAGGTCAGAGGTCACGCAGGGTCAGGCCACAAGTGTGTGTGTGTGTGTGTGTGTGTGTGTGGTGGTTGTTTCCTAAATCAGCGCTCCTCGTCTGGTTTGGTCAGTGTGACAGCCCAGAATCACTCATCAGCCAACAACAACAAACACTGACGTTGATCAGAAGTATTCTGAATTACAGAAGTACAGCAAAATGTTCAGCTGTATGTGAAAATTGAATTCAGTAATTGAATTGTTTTATAAACAATGATTTACCAGTCTATTTTCTGTATATGTTTCTGAGTGTGTGTGTGTGTGTGTGTGTATTGTATGTATGTGTATGTATCTGTTTTTTTTTGTTTATTATAATTTGTTTTATAATTATTATAATTTTTTAATTACTTTTTTTTCTGCTGTTCAGACCAGAGATACACCAGAAGAAAAACATTCATTGATTTATTTCATTCACATGTGTTTTATTAATGTCAAGAGGAGAGAAATAGAGTCTGTGTGACTAATGGTTGAGGTTCATTCAAGGACAACGTGTGTGTGCGTGTGTGTGTGAGGGGGAGGAGTGGCTCAGATTGACTGGTGATGTGTGTGTCTATGTGTGTGTGTTGAATTTATGTCACTGTGTTAATTGGAGCTCCTTCAGCTCTCAGAGTTCGATCCACATCTCTGTGTGTGTGTGTGTGTGTGTGTGTATTACCATATAAATGGCTCTCAGAGAGATGTTCAGCTGTTGTCAGGCTGCAGGGCATTATGGGAGTGGAAACAGACAGGTGTTAAAACCGATCACAATCATATCAGTATTGCTGTCTGTTACTCAGCCGCTGCAGAATAATGAGCAGACAGACTGATTAATAATGTCCTTCTGTGTGTGTGTGTGTGTCTCAAAACATTCTCTCATTGGTTTTCTCCCAGATGACTGTTGTTGTTTTTTCATACTAAAATCAACGTTAGTAAACCAGCACTGATGATGATGATGATGAACAAAGAGACTCAGGTTTGACAGACTTCACCACTTTTTTTTCCCCCTGCCATTCAGGAATAATAATTACTGCTTATTACTACACTATAAACTATTTTATTCTATTTTATTTAAAATATAAAATTTAATTAATGGGGAGATCACAATCATATCTTAAATATGAAATAATTATGTTGCGGGGGGTATACAAAAAACACGTTTAATTAGGCTCTGAAAAATCTGCCATTTTTGTTTTTAGGGATGAAATTGAAATAGGGCTGAATACAATAAAATAGTTGGAAGACACAAAGAAGCATTTTTTTTTTAAACTTGCATAAAATATAAAGACATTTTCAGGAGATATTCAAGGCTTCTCACAGTATAAAACACTATCTTTGATTAGAAGAAACACCACACTTTTTTGAAAATAGGCTAATTTTCCAACTCCCCTAGTGTTACAAATAGAGTAGGCGAGGCGTGCGAGTTCAAATGCAACAGTGTTTAATAAAAGAGAAAGGTCAAGATAACAGGGGTAGATCGC
>JAUMHE010000016.1:5630203-5641429 GCA_032359235.1 Enteromius mattozi
TTCAGAAATCATAATAATATACTGATTTACTGCTCAACAAACATTTCTGATTATTATCAGTGTTGAACACAGTTGAGAACTCTTTTAGGATTCTTTAATGAGATCAGTATTTCTCTTATATACAATGCTTTTGTAACATTATACCAATTCAAAAGCTTGGAGTCAGTATTTGTTTTTGTAAAGAAATGATAGAAATGAATACATTTTCAATTTCTTTTATTTATCAAGGATTGACCAAAAAGTGATGATTCAGACATTTATTTTTAATGTTACAAAAGATTTCTATTTCAGATAAATGCTGTTCTTCTGAACTTTATACTCATCTAAGAAACCTAAACCAATGTTACTCAGCTGTTTTCAACATAATAATAATAATAATAATAATAATAATAGCAAATGTTTGTTGAGCAGCATATCAGAATAGAATGATTTCTGAAGATCATGTGACTGGAGTAATGATGCTGAATATTCAGCTTAGAAATAACTTAAACTTACATAAATTACATTAAAAATATATATTTAAATAGAAAAAAGTTTTTTTACACAGTAAAAATAATTTGAAAATATTACTGTTTTGTCTGTTCTTTTGATCAAATAAATGCAGGCTTGGTGAGAAGAAGAGACTTCTTTAAAAACACCGCTAGTGTAGTTTTACAGACATCTGGATATAAATAACTCTTCACCTTGAGCATCAACATCACCATGACTTGTTTTACACAGTATTTCCCCCTTTTTTATGCTTTTTTAAATTTAATTTGGCAAATCCAGAGGGAATATCTCGAATGCACGGACATAATCCTCCCCCTCCGTGTTCATGACTGATATTTGACGTTTATGAGCATCATATTGGACCAATAATCTGCAGTAAAGCAGGAGTCACACAGAGACGTCTTGTGTAGAGTATTTGCAGGCTGCCTGTAAACTCTATTTGAGTGATTTGTTGGTTTGTGCGAGCGTGAGTGTTTTCATTTCCACGGGATCCTCTACTTAGAGAACTTTCATTGTATGACCTCTGAATATTTCTATTTAAGTACTGAATGTA
Organism: Enteromius mattozi; assembly: GCA_032359235.1. NCBI lineage: Eukaryota > Metazoa > Chordata > Actinopteri > Cypriniformes > Cyprinidae > Enteromius > Enteromius mattozi. Next base: position 5,631,246 of record JAUMHE010000016.1, read on the forward strand.
TTTGTAAACTCAAGCCTCTCCAGGTCGAGCGTTGTACCGTTTAGGAATAAATGTCACGACACACGTTGACATGGATGTCTGTTTTTTTTTCTCTTTGCTCTCCATCATCTTCATTCCACTGGAAAAGTAAAATATGTCTTTTCCAAATCCCACGGTCAGAAGATGTATTAATGCGGAGGAGGATGTAGACATGTGGTCAGGAATATTGTCCAATATTAATATCATTCAAATGTCTGCCTGTAATTTACTGAAACGTGATGCCAGTGAGTAATTGTGCTTGAAATAGTCTGCTCTTGACAGCACTTACACACGAGCTACACTCATCACTTCATCTGATGTGGATCATAAGCTCTAAACTTCACTGTCCATGTGGTCGACCCTTCATTTGTTTCGCATGATCGTTCCTCACTTGACCTCCGCTTAGAGAGAAAGAAATATGTGAACTGCACTATTAAGCTTTTCACTCTACAGTAAATTACTATAATAGATTACAGTCACTAAATGCATCTTTATAAAATCTTTATAAACCAAGAATGATAAATTTATTAGCTTTCACACCAATGCATGATAATGTTGTTTATTATACACACATGCTGCCTGCCACTTTAAATGCAGGAACTCTGTAAACTTTTTTTTTTTCAGTTTACATAATATAGTTAATACGCATATATAAATACACACACATACAGTATGTATTTTCAAAATACATGTATATATTTATATTAATGTAATTTATATTTAGGCTATAAATATATTTAATATGTAAACAACATATTTTTATATATACTTGCAATGTGATCATGTGTATATATACATAAAATATATATTTTATATACAAAAAAGACACAGTACACACATTGTATGTAAACAAACACTTTATCTGGAATGTAATTAATCGCGATTAATCGATTCACTGCACTAATTAAACCATATTGTTCCTCTGTTGTTATAGAAATGGTTTGCTGTTGTTTTAAATATGGTTTGAAGGTGACAGAAAAAGCTCTTAAGGCCTGTTCAAGAAGGATAACCATTAACTATAACTTTATATTGTTCACAACTGCAGTCCATAACCTGCTATTTATTGTAAGAATGCAGTTTTGTATTCTGTCACTTTAAATACTTGATTTAAAAGCAGGCTGGATTCTGATTGGCTGTCAGTGTTTTTGATCGTCTAAAAAAACAAACATTCGAATTAGAACGATTATTAAAACTTTATAACGGCCTTTTATGTTTGATTTACACATAAAAGTTATAGATCAATATACGTTAATCGTTTAAACTCTATTTATCTACATCATTGATGTTGTGGTGACTGAGAGGCTAAGCGTTCGCTAATGAAAAAACAATTTCACTGCTTCCAGATTTCGCGCGCACGCGAGCTTCCGGTCTTCCGCTGTCAGCGCGCGAGCTGTTTGTACAGGTGTTTTAGTAAAGAAAACAACGGCAAGACGCTTCCAGTTCAAACACCCACCGCTCTCCCGGCCTACTCGAAAAAGACGCGAGGAAAGAATAATATATGGTGGAAAATAATGCGAGGAAAAGGGCTGAAGGTTTGACAGATGAGCGGCGGGTCGTCGGGGAGCTCCAGTCAGTTTCCCGCGCGCGGGCTCTGAGTGATGGCGTGACTAATTTGTCGTTAATGCTGGAGAGAGATTTTAGTGAACATCTCGAACTAACATTTAACACATGTACGAGGCATCCCAACGCAAAGTATGATTTAACACAGGTAAGAACACATTTAGCGGCTTTATATGTTATAAAAACGTTTGGTTCTCTCTTTTTTTTATTAACACGAACGGGGCGTTATTTTAAGGTTAGCATAACATCTGGTTTAAAGGATGTTACCCAAAGGATGTTTTTTCTAATATTACGAGAACTTACAGGTATAATTCACTCAGAAATTAAAATTCTGTAATTTTATTTACTCTTATGTCCTTCCAAGCATTTATAATTTTCTTTCCTAAGTGGGACACAAAAATGGATTTATTATATGGATAAAAGCCCTCAGACCTTCTTCAAAATAAAGGATGACAGAATTTTGGGGTGAACTACCCATTTAATGATCAAATTAACATTCAGAACATGTTTTAAAATGTTGGAAAACATGTCTCCCCAAACTATTTAACACAGGTTACAAACGTTTTTTGTTCATGTTTTTTTAAGCACATTATTGAAAGGTTAGCATAACATTCTGTAAAGAAGAAAATCAAATGTTGTCCAAATAATGTTTTGTTCTAATGTTGCAAGATAATTACTATACCCAAAATGTATTTCTTAAGTCGAAATGGACCTATTGACCTGCATTGTACAAAAAACCCCTGAGCTATACATTTTATTATCAGATTAACATTCAGAACATTAGACATAGTATTTTTAAATGCTATGATTTAACACAGGTCAAAAACGCATTGTTTTGTGATTTCTTAAAACACAAATAGCACATCATTGTAAGCTTAGCGTAACAATATAGTTTAAAGATATTTAAAATTGTAGTCCAAGTAATGTTTTCTTCTTATATTGCAAGATAATTACACTCAACATGTCTTGTTCCAGTGGAACACAAAAATGGACCCATTGAACTCTATTGTACAGAGAAAAACCCCACTGAACTGCAGTATATAATTATCAAATTAACATTCATACCATCAGCCATAGTTTTTCAAACCTTCCCAGTTGAGTGGAAAACATCTTGACTCAAACTGTTTAATTGGTTAAAGAACGTTTTGGTTTTCCATGTTTTTGAAAGGCATATCATTTCCTAAAGAAAAAAAATCTACTTTAAATATGTTAAATGTTTTCTTCTAATATTATGAGAGTTATCCCAGCAATTGCTTTCTTCCGTGGACACGTTCTTCAGAACATCTTCGTATGTTCCACAGAGAACAAGAACGTCCTACAGGTTTGGAGCCACATGAGGGTGAGTAAACGATGACAGAATGATCTGTAATTATCAACAGTTCCCCGTCGAGTGGAAAACTATGATCTCACAAAGGTAAGAGATATCTGAAGCTGTGATTTCACACAGATACTGTCGGTACGAAACCCGTCAAGCTGAAAGACTGGAGATCAAGTTTAGTCCGTGTAAAACCGGGCAGCTTTAACTGCAGGTTAGCGATGAGCCAGAGGCTTCTGAATGCGCTGAAGCGGTAAAACCCCACAATTAGTCCATAATGAGCTTCAATTACACTTTACTGGAGATGTTAAACCGGAGCAGCGTGAATGGGGCCGTTGAATGTGCGCTGGAGAATAAGTGATTATTGAGGGACATCGGCTGTATCTCGCCAGTGTGTGAGTGAGTGTGTGTCTGTTTTACGAGTGTTTTCGGAGTGATGTCAGATGGTAATGGTGACATTAACCGGGCATGTGTTGGCCTCTTCCACGCTGACCTGTAACTCGAGCCGGGCGACCTTTATACAGTGCAGCGTTTTAGGGCTCTTCTCATGAAGCGACGCGCACAAAGCACAGAGGAGACGTTGTGGCCCTGGACTCATCATTGCAGCTCAAGCCTGAAACAGGGAGCGTTCGCCGGCGGGCCGAGGAAGCAGGAAGATTGTTAAAGCAGTGAAAATAAATGCCAAGTGCATTAAAGCACATCTGGGTGGTCAGATTTGGCGAGTGGGCAGCGAAATAGATTTAGGGTGAGCTGGAAGACCGTTTAAGATGCTCGAAAAGTGCTGGGCTGTAAACCCCGTGTATTCTTAAAGCCATCTGCTCGTGCGCGCCTCTCTACGCCATGCGCTTATTTTATTCTGGGCTCAGACGGGGTGATGACAGTAAGAGCCCCACACAGACCGAGTCTGGAAGAGGGTGTGGAGCCCAAGCCAAGGCCAGCGGGATCGAGACAGAGCTCTTCTCTTTCCACCTGCCAGAGCCACAGAAGTGAAGGAAAGTTTGGTTTAGCCATCACATTAGGTGTGTGTCTATCAGCTTCCGCTTCCTGTGGCTTCTTTAGCTGGAGTGAAGGATGTGGTCCATCCAAACACTGTATTTATAGCGTGTTAGAGTATAGAAGAACTGTACTTTCTCTCAGAGATGGCACACTGAATATCGTAAATATCTGCACCTGACAGGCTGTAATCAATGGACAATTCTAAATTAAACAAAGTGCCCATGTTTAATACAGGGCCATTCCTTTGTCATTATTTGTGACCCTGGAGCACAAAACCAGTCATAAGGGTCAATTTATGGAGACTTAGAATTATACCTCATCTGTACCTCAAAGATTAATAAATAAGCTTTCCATTGATATATGGTTTGTTTGGAGAGCACACTATTTGGAAAATCTGGAATCTGAGGGAGCAAAAAAATCTAAATATTGAGAAAATCACCTTTAAAGTTGTTCAAATGAAGTTCTTAGCAATGCATATTATTAATCAAAAATTAAGTTTTGATATATTTACAAAATATCTTAATGGAACATGATTTAATTTGATTTATTTAATATCCTAATGATTTTTGTCATTAATTTTGACCCATACAGTGTATTGTTGTCTATTTCTACAAATACACCTGAGCTCTGATGTGTTACCGAGGCACAGAATGGCAGAGAAGACATTTACTAGCAATTTCTAAGTGAATGTTTCTACATGAATTGTTTTTTTATAACATGAAAAAAGCACCTGTTTAATGCACTTTTTGTTAGAATAATGGTCCCGCACTAAAAATAAGTGTATAGATTGGTGTGGATTTATAATTCATTACAATAGTTGCAAAGAAAATTTCGCAAATTAATACAAAGAAATTGCAGGTAATTGCAAATTTGAATTAGATGTGAATCATCAATTATAGTTATTTCTGTAGCACTTTATTAATTACATTTACAATGGTTTACAATCACAATTACAATTACTGCATAGCATCTTCACATCAAAGTAGCATTGTTAATGTTGCAAAATTAAACAATAATGAAACAAATTATATTTCAGCTGTAAAGCAGAACAGTCATTATTTAAATCAGTTTAGTGTTGATTCATTTCAGTGTGAATGTTGCAAAGTTCATTAGTACTTCAGTTCAACTATAAAGCAGCTCCAAAAGACAAGTGTTTTACAGCTCAGTTCAGTTCAGTGTTGATTCAGCTTTGTCCAATAATAGAGCAAAGTTCAGCAAATTATGAAACACGCTTCATTCAGCTGTAAAACAGCTCCAAAAAGATAATGGTGACCACTCAAGTTTTGTTCTTATCCAGTCATGTCAGTGTCATCAAATCAATAAGAATATTGCACATTAAGTGTCTTTTATATAGAGATCGAATTGTTTCGTAATTCTAAATAAATACATTATGATCCACAAATAAATGTAAAGCGACTGACAAAAAAACAAGCATGTTCACAAATAAATCTTAGAGTTCCACAAACATGAATTTTATTTACAAATAAGTAAAATTAGATTTGCAAATAAAAAACATACTCAAAAATATTTATTTTATTCTACAAACACAACTTTGCCTGGGATTTATATTTGTGGATTTTGAAACATTTCTAGCATCAAGACTCGTGTAATAAGAACGTGCAAGGATTAGTCAGCACCACCTGGCTGGTATCTGATTGGCTTAAGTAGAAGGTGGGAGGAGTCCATCCATTTGTGGATTAGTTCGCGTCTGACGCTAGAAATGTTTCAAAATCCACAAATACACGCAGCGATCTACAAATGCACAGGACACGATTCATATATTAATGTCAGGCAAAGATGTGTTTGTAGAATAAAATAAATATTTTTGAGTATGTTTTTTATTTGCAAATCTAATTTTACTTATTTGTAAATAAAATTCATGTTTGTGGAACTCTAAGATTTATTTGTGAACATGCTTGTTTTTTTGTCAGTCGCTTTACATTTATTTGTGGATCATAATGTATTTATTTAGAATTACGAAACAATTCTATCTCTATACTTTTAGACCCTAAACACTGAAGTGATGTTTTCCTGTAAGCTGTACTCCGGTAATCTGTGTTTTAGCTCTACCGCTCATTCTGCTGTAAGTCAGAGATTTAAATAGACTTGTGGTGAATTGAATTCGGAGACGAGCGCAGAGTGAAAGAAAGATCTGTCCGAAATGAGACTGTGATGAATCAAGCTGATTTATAATATTTCTGTATAAAGCATTACTCCAGTATACGCTTACATTCGTCTGGCCTCCAGACATTCCTCAATAATGTGCTGCTATATTAAACCATATAGTGTGTGTGTGTGTGTGTGTGTGATGAAATTAGGTGTGAGCGAGCTGTCTGTGTGTGCGCTGTAAAGACTGATTCTTTAGAGTGAATTGAATCATTTAGAGGGTTTGTTAAAATGGTTCAGAAGAGTCCTCACATAATCATATTGCGATACATGATTTTATGATTCATTTTGTAGTAAAATCGGTAGTTTTCAATTAGGATTGTATACATTTTTTACAAGTGTTAGTGTTGTTAGTATTGGCATTATTGAATGTAAAGAGTTCAGTGATAAACAGTATCCGAACAGGACAGCTCTGCCTCTTTACACTTCAGAGGATGTTCACAAATCTCTCTTACCTCGTCATCTTCTGACTTTATTCTGCTACATAACACACTTTTCACAATCCAGTCAATTTGTGACAGATGAAATACAGTCCCTAGCTACTTTTTGTTGTTGAATGTCCAATTTCATTCCTAAATATGCCACATTATGCCAAATGTTTTTCGTTGTTTACATTAAAATAATAATTAATATTATTATTAATATAAACGGATGTTCGACTTTAAAAACATAATTATCAGTTTTGTTTCAAATGTTCATATTAGTAATACTATTTTTTATTTTGTTGAGTATTGAGAACGTGCGCATCGAACAGAATCTATTGGTCAGGTTTGGTGTGTCTGTGCTCGGTCTGATACAGGTGTCAGGGTTTGTGCTGAGCGTTCATTCATTAGAGAACTATGTGTGTGTCATTAATAACACTCAGCTCAGGTGTAATACAGACGGGTGGATTACAGCACATTAATCTCTCTCTCTCTTTCTCTCTCGGGGTCTTTGTCTCTCTGTCTTGCGTGCTCTCATAATGGAGCAGGTTTCAGGATCATCACTCATGAGTCTTTGTGTCTATCTTTGTCTCTCCGTCTCTCATTGTTTTGTCTGTTATTGATATAGAGACGCTTTTTCACGCTGCTCAAGTGGTTCTCAGTGCTAATGCTGCCGCTGGACGCCGGCCAATCAGAACCACACTTTAAACACCCGCCCAATAAAAACACCTTTTGTTCGGGAGAGTTAGTACTAAAACTTTACTTAAACCCTGTAAGCTTCATCACCATACCAAAACATCTGCTGATGAGACCCGTTAAGACCAGCAACACTGAACAAGTCTTCATACAACAGCAAAAATATTAGACAACATGCACAAAAATAATTGATATGTATCAAAAAGCTGGTGTTTGTTTTTAAATCAGCTTCTGAGTACAGTTTCTAAGTGAATGTTCATATTGCTGTTTGTTTAATATTAAAGTGATAGTTTACCTAAAAATGAAAACATGGCATTTATCCCTAAATCTGTAAGACATGCTGTATTAATGTGAGTTCTTTGCATTCACGTTAGACAAACCAAGTGTTTACACAGCAGAAATTATATTCTTCCTCAGTATTTTTGTCATTTTTTCCAGTACAAATATCTAAAGATGCTTAAATCAAGACACATTTCCTGAAGATAAAGCATTGTTTTCTGAGAGTTTATGTTTAAAACAAGACACGCCTCACTTCATATTGATACTGTTTACACACAGGCTTCAAGTTAGACATGTCAAGGTGTATCACAGGTTTAGTTAGTCTTGTCTGGTTAGTATGGCCCCTGCTGGTAGAATCTGTAACTACAGCCTCCTGAGAACAAGAGTTTTTTTCCTCTGTCAGCATGTACATCTCTCCAGGTTCCTGCTCTTCCAGCAGGTGTTTGCTCTGGTCTTCTGGAGGCTCTGGATATGTGTGATGCTCTCATATTGGTCTGTGACATCACCAGTGAAGCTGTGTGTGTTTTTGTGTCTTGAGTCGACGTCGTGTTACTGCAGTTAAGGATTGGTTAGTCAGAGAGCTTGTGTAATTCCTGAAGATCCTGAGATGCTGAGATGAATGTTAGCAGATAGAGGAATCCAGCTGATTATAGGTTAACTTCACTGTTTGTCTTTAAGTAAGCTTTTATTCCATTTACTTCAGAATTTTTGTAAAGTAAATTCAGAAGTGTCAGCTCAGTCATCAGATGAACATCACTCCTGGTGTTTGCTGATGTTCCTCCTCAGCATGTCTTGTTTTCCAGTTCAAATATCAAGATACATTTATTGGAGAAACAAAACGACTGAAGATATTAAGCCTGGAAAAATGACTCCGTATTTCTAGATTAATGTAGCCAATTTCTTGAAACCAGAATGTATCAGAATGAAGTGAGTTCCTGCTTAAAACAAGAACAAATATCTGTCATTAAGGTCAGAAGAATTGTTTTATATGAATATATAAATATGTAAATGTAAATATTTTCAAAATACACATATATAATGTAAACAAAAACTTTCATTTTGAATGCAATTAATCACGAGTATTCATTTGACAGCACTACTGTCAAATGAATATATAAATAAATGAGTTTTTGCAACTGCCAAATATAGCCAAATATGTATATTTTTCAGTTGCAAAAACTTTTATCTGAAGTCATTTTTCATTTTAAATACATTTATCGTGATTTAATTAATCTTGGAAACAAATAAGACTGTTACCAGGGAATTCTTTTCTTGCAGTGAAAATGAAACGGCTTTGTTTCAATAATTTCATGTATTTCTAAGTGAAACGGTGTAATCTTAAAAAGTGATTTCAGTCAAAACAGAAAGTCGTTTCATGTTTTTCTTGAGAATAACGTCACTGACGAATCACACACAATAACAGCAGGAGCATGAATTACGGTGGATTTTGATTTCTTGTTGACTTTAAACTCAGCTGAGAGCTGCATTGAGTCTAATGAGCTCTGACAGAGCAATAAAACGCTCCTGAGGGTGCAGTCAGACAAACCTCCTATTGTACACGCTCAAATCACAATAAACCTGACGTGTGTGTTTGGGCAATGTGGCCTGTGTCACTGCGCTCCTGGAGAAACACAAATCTCTTCACAAACAGTCGCTCGCTCAGGGTCCTCTGGCTCCCATCAGAGAGAAAAACAGCTCTTAAATCAACCCAGCGCTGTTCACACACGCCTCCCACTTACTGAGGATTCACACGGACAGAGCCACTGACATCAGGGGCCGAACGGACAGCTAGGACTCGCTCGGGCCCCTAGGAGCCACACAGCGCTGGGGGCCGAGAAGAGCGTTTATCCAGAACTCATGTTTGTCATGCCTGTCCAACGTCTCATTACACATCCTGTCACTGAAAAAACAAGAAAAGTAGACAAACTTCAAAAAATCATGTCTTGTTTTCCAGTAAAAATATCTCAGCATCCTTAAATTACTGGAGAAACAAAACAACTAAAGTTATATTAAGCCTTGTGTTCTTAAAAATGAATCAGAATGAAGCAAGTTCATGATTAAAACAAGAACAGACATCTGGCAATAGAATCAAAAAAATAACTTCAAAGAGAAAACGATTATTTTTCTGAGCACATTAGCAGATTTAGTTTATATAGCTAAACTTTTCAAGAAAATCAGTAGATGTATGTTGTAGATGTCACGAGGAGAAACGGTTGAGATATTAACACACCTTCGGTGTGACATTAGTGTGTGTGAGGCATGAGTCCTGACACTTGGACACGAGGAGTGTGTTTGAGGGAAAGAGGAGGTGAAGGAGGTTAATTACTCAATGATCAGGGCTTGTGTCTTACACCCGACTTTGGTCTAGAGTTTCCACCTGTAAGAGCCTCACCTGTGTGTGTGTGTGTGTGCGGTCAGGTCATGTCAGTACTCGGAGCAGCAGGCCATCCATCATGTGCAACAGAGCAGATCTGTCATCTCACACACACACACACACACACACACACTAAACCCAAACTAGGCAGCTCACTTCTCCTGCACAAACTGCATACTGTTTTATCTGAAGCATTCATTGTTTTAAGTTAAATACCATCTGTTTCCATATATAGATTTTTATTTGAATGATTGAAATTATATTATGACCGTCACCAACTATCAGCTATGGATGCTCTGCAGTGAATGGGTGCCGTCAGAATGAGAGTCTGATAAAAACATCAGAATAATCCACAGCA
>JAUMHE010000016.1:5670565-5682273 GCA_032359235.1 Enteromius mattozi
TGGTGTAGGGCAATAGAATATTCGGTCTGTACAGTATAAACACCATTACACCTATGGAGAGTCCCCATTAGGATAGCTGACCAGACATGTGTGTGTGTGTGTGTGTGTGCGTGTTTCCCACAGTGGTCCTGGAGGCCTTGCAGGAGGGCAGAGGGATCAATTGCTCTGGTAATTTAAGATCCTAAAGAGCAAGTAATACCTAAACAATGAGTCCGGCGCGAGTGTGTGTGTGTGTCGGGGCTAAAGGAGACAGTCTGCCTGGCTACATTTAATCTCATCATCAGAGACCCTCCGTTTACCTCACACACACACACACACACACACACAGAGCGAGTGTATTCTGTGAAGTCACGCGCCCGTGTGTTTTCCCTCTGACCGTCTCCATGGAGACCGATAGCGATCACCGGTGACGGGTTTGGGTCGGTTCGAGGTTTTTGTCGCTGGTTCACTTTCACTGGAGGGAGGATTCGGTACAATGCTCTCTTTATGAGCCCGACAGACGCTTTATGATGTTACACTTTATTGGGCTTTAGAAAGCGAAGGATTAAAGGTGACTAGTGTAGCACGGAGTACTTAAACCCGAACAAACACGACTCAACCGATCTGAACCGGCTCCTCTGGGTCCAACACGAACCATTCACTCCTCGTTCATCTTAAAAAACAATCAAAGTAAACAGGTCTACAGACACTTCAGTCACTGAACGAATTTAGCTTGAATTTAGCCAGACCAACACCCGGAAGTGATTCACATGAGCGCACTAAACCACATTTAGCAGTTTGACTCCAACTAAATAAACTCCTATGGACGATTGTCTGAATACACTGAGGACTACTGATATCCATAATTTAACTCACGGTTTCAAAATCCTCAACAAACCGAATGACCCTAAATCCGCAGGTCACGTTACTGAAATTTCTCCACATTACAGGGCTCATCGAGAGTTGATATGATTCTTAAGTGTCTTAATGAAAAGTCTATAACATTCTTTGGTTGAAATTCCTCAATGGTAGTGTAAAAAATGTTTACCCTTTCAAAATCAGTAATTTTTTTGCAGGCTGTTCTAGTCCATGTTTCTTTAAATGCTAATGAGCTCCACTGACCCCGCCAGAATCACTTAAGACATACATTAACATTATCCCATCCATCACCATGATAAAATGTTCAGAGAGTTGTCATGGCTGAACGACTGTAGAAGAAGCTGGGTCACGAATGATTCACGCAAACATAGACATATTTACGTAGATCAGGGATCAGAGCAGTACCTTCAAAATAAAAGTAACCTTAATCCTCTGCGTCTTCAGCGGCGCAGACGTCTGGAGTAAATGATGACTGCTTGATCTGAGCAGATTTCTCTCCTGATTCAGACCAGAACACTTCATCGCTGGAGGAAGAGTTATTACAGACTCATATCTGAATTAAAATCATCTTAATGCTGGATTAGTTTGATCTTCTGTCTTCTCCAGATGTTAACTGATGGACTGGAGTGCTGTTTTTATCAGACTCTCATTCTGACGGCACCCATTCACTTCCATTACTGATGTGATGAAGACACACAAACACGCTCTCAGACGCCCGGAGGGTGAGGAGGACCATCATGCTCAGCTGAGCTGTTCCTTTAAAGCTGTGGCGGTGAATGTAACGAAACAAACACGTCAATAACGCTGGAGTCTGCTCTTGATGTCTGAGAGTACAGTGTGAGGAGTCTTTGAGAACGGGTTATATTTCAGAGCATTCTGGCGTGTGTGCAGTCCATCAGATCGTTTACATCCAGGGAAAGAATCTGGAGCGCTTCAGGCCATGACTCTGCTTCCATCAGTCCATCAAGAGTCGAGCACCAGACCAGTCTGACGCGCCTGACGCTGTTTATTTTCCTTCCCTGTTCCTATCTGTCCTGTGAGGAGAAGCCCAACATCTGCAGGGCATTAGGAGCGCGACTGCTGGACTAATGTAATATTCACTCTGTTTTGATCTTCCACCTCTAATCACCAGCCGTCCGGATCGGCTTTCTGAGAGAAACTGTTGGAAAGCTGAATCAAAATGTTATTTTAGCATGTTTATGGAATCAAAGTGGAGCTCAGAAACACAAGATCAGACGACAGCGATCCCTCTCCAGCCAGAGAGTATTCAGAAGAACACTGAAGGACCTCCAGCGGCTGAGCGCTAATCACACAAATCAATAACACATGAATGAATTAATTATATATACTGACTGTCTTCAGAAAAGCTCTGATGGCATTTAGTCTTGATCTCCGCTCCATGTAAAGCCTCATAAAGCAGTGTTTTAATCACAATACACTGCTGTATGTTCTGTGTGATGAAAAACAAGATTCTGCCCATTGAAACGATTCAGATATCACATCTACAATTACTTACACAGCAGATAATCATGAATTAATCATTCTGACTTAACCTTTAAAGGTTTATTATTTATGAAACTTTTTCAAAGCTTTATTTGAGCATTTCATACATGTTCATAGAAAAACTTGTCTGTCACTTAAAATCCAGACCTCACTGGTAATGTAATTGTTTTAGTGTTTATACGAAAAAAATGTTGTTTCTTGATATTAAATATAAAACCTGGTGAAATGATTTATATGTCAGCACATTTCCATCATAACACTGATAACGGTGATTATTATGGTCACTATAATTAGGATACAAAATGTTCATACCATTACATCTCTAATGATCGCTCATTTTCAACGTTTGATGAAGTAATTCACTCAAAAACACTCAATCTGTCATCATTCTCTCACATTATTATAAACCGGTTCGACATTCTTCTGATGATATGTCTATATTTTGACAAAACCAGACACTAATTCTCAGACTTTCACTCGGTTTTCAATTTCATAAAACCCTTTTTTGGAAAACAACACAGTTCTCTCTGTAACACACACATCTAACAGGAATAAATATGATGACAAAGGTGTGTTTTTGAGCTGTGTTTGTGATGTTCTGAGTGCTGTGCTTCATTTTACAGGAGATCCGAGGCGTTTGACAGCTCCTATATCTGTGAGTGAATATGTTTCTATATGTACAGTAAGTGATGTATGTACAGTAAGGGTTATATGTACAGTAAGTGATGAATGTACACCTCACCACTTCTCTGGCTCTGCCGCTGAAGCTGTCTCTCGCTCGGGGTCTCGCTCTCTTCGCTCCGCCGGGCTCGTCTCTGCTGGAAGAGTCGATCAATCCGAGCGCTTTATTCCGCGTTTTCACTGTTTTCACGCTCGCTTTGAATAATAATGTTATATCGGCAGCCATGACTGACACGTCGCCGCTCTGACGTCACTCACCGGCGACAGGCGCGCGAAGACCGGAAGCGCGTGACTACGCAACAACTGAAGTACACACTGCGTACTAGCATACTAATACTGTTTGAGTAGTGTATAGTGTATAGTATGCTGTCCCGTGTCGATACATAGAGTCAAGAACAGAAAAGTATTCATCGTTCCACAAAGATCTTCATGAAGTCACTGCATTAAAAAAGAATGATCTTCCTCAGTGTTTTTGTCTTGTTTTCCAGAATAAACAACATTTTAAGTGAAGATAATTTTACTGGAAATGCAAACCTGAAGTCTTGATTATTTTTTCAGAGCCCACTGGCTGATATTTGTTCTTGTTTAAAGTTCTTTTCGTAAAACAAGACATTTATTTTAAGCCTTATTCTAACCCTATCTTTATTAAATTTATCCTTGGTTTGAGATTTTTTAGATGTGCACTGGAAAACAAGAAAACAGCACTTTCTGCAGTCTGACAGAAGTTATTTCCACAATTTGTGAGCAGAGAAGTTCAGACTTTTTTTTTTTTGTGAGATGGAATTATTAATTTTTATTTCAGCTTTGAAGCACTTTTAATACAAAACATTTACATTTAGAGAACATACTGAGTGTTCCATTAAATTTATTACTTTTATTAATTACTCATTTTCTTTACTTGGTCCTAAAGTCCTAATTTTACCTTCATTAACTTAAGAAACCCTAAAGTTTCACATACGTACATAGTCATTCTTGAAAGCAGGTGGTGATATAGGTAAATTTACACACACATATTTAAACATTTTCCTGTATTTGTGCAAGAAAAATTAAATTCCTGTGTGTGTGTGACCAAATGTGTAACGCTCAGACATGGACAAGACAGGTAAGTAAACTCAAAGTAAGTTTATTTTGCACACGTGCAAACAGAAAGCATCAAAGGAACAGGTAAGTATCAAACATAAAGGTCTGGCAAGTATTCAGGTATGCAGGTAGGCATCAACATAGGCTGTGAGTGAGTCTCTGTCTCTAAATTTCAGCGATTGGGTGATCGGCTCTCTGTTCGCCAACTCAGGTAAGTACAGGTAATCAAAAGGGAGTCAACACAAGACCTGTGTGTGAATTGTCAGATCCTTAGTGCTCGGTGCAGGTAAGTGATGGTTTGCTGAGGTAAAGACACACTCCACACACACAAGACACACACGAGACACATACACACACACTCCACACACACGAGACACACACGAGACACACACACACACGAGACACACACAAGACATACACATGAGACACACGAGACACACACATGAGACACACACACTCCACACACACAAGACACACACACAAGACACAGACACTCCACACACACGAGACACACACATGAGACACACACACTCCACAAACTCCACACACACTCCACACACACACAAGACACAGACACTCCACACACACGAGACACACACACAAGACACACACACACTCTTGTCTGCGGTCTCATGATTGCTCATATAATCACAGCTGCTCTTGGCGTCTGAATTTTGAGGAGAGTAACTGCTCTGAAGAATGAGGCTGTAAGCGGAGATGGAGCTTATTAAATTACCTAAACGAGCTCTGACGAGTGTTTGACCTCCACAGCCTTCATCCCGACAATCAACAGAAAACAAACAAACCAGGAAAATACCACAACATTCCCTGCAACTCATAAACGTCAGCGCTGCATAAATCAAACTTTATCAAAACCACACAGAGATGCAGTAACTATGGTAACAGCTGCCCCCAGCAACCACCTCTCTTAGCAACAGCAGACACATATGATGTATCAGATAAAGGCCCCGCCCCCTCTGATCTGACATGCCCCTCTGACTCCAGCTCATATCAATCACATGATCATAACCCTCTTCATCATGTTCAGATTCACATTCATCTCAAATCACTTCATCCTTTAAACAGGGACTGACCTCAAGTGACCGCTTGGAGTTAATGTGGCATTTTATCTGCTGTAACTCGAGCGTGTCGAAGGGAGCAGCGCAGACCAATCTCAAAAATCTCAAAAATAAATAAGTTGTTCTTAACTGCTGGATTTTGTCTCAATGGAGTCAGTTCTCAGCTCTGATGAGTTTACAATTACAGGCGGTTTCCGCAGGAAGGAAATCACCATCATATCACAGCAGAGAAACACAGCATCACAAACACAAACACAAACACACACTCTCATGGTCAAAACTCAACAACCTACCCATCATCAGAGTCAAGCACAGCGGGCAGAATCTGAAGTGACCTCAGTGCTGAGCTGATGAGTCTGGCACGTCTCTGCTGTCTTTATAGAGCCAAAGCTGTGTGATTCTGGGAGAAGAACCCACGGAGAGAGACTCAAACCCACTGTTTAGTAGAAACTCTTACTCGAGTGGAGGAACTATATACAGGACAAACGTGATCCAGTAACATTAACAAATCTGGACTTTACAGTTTTTGCCTATTGCTTACACACTTTTTGAAAAATTTGGCCCATTATGTCAAAACTCTACACACAAGCCAATCAGACATAACACTTGAAGATTAACATCTATGCCAAAATGAAACACTGCAATAAAAAAAAAAAACACTCCTAAAAATGAAATTCTTGCAACAAAACCATACACACAAGCACCACTTGAATTACTCTTTCATATCAGCAGCAACACACTGATGGGCTTTATATAAAACACTGCAGTCTGTGTGTTTCTTCTGTAAAACTCAAAAGTAGAATTTCTGCAGTAATCAAACAAGAGGTTTTTTTTTTTACAAAAAAACAAACATTCTTACAGAAATAAAGAAAAATTGAATGAAAATTGTGTGTGTGTGTTTGTGGTGGGGGGCTGAGGGGGGCTTATAGATCCCGCCTTCTGTTTGAGTCTGTATTCTGTACTTTCTTCACAACTATACACAGTACTGTAACATCTCAATGGCATTCTTTTACATAAAGCATTTCCCAATTTTGTATAGTACAATTAGTGCAGGAATACTGTAATATGATCTCGTCATTATACATTACCATCACTCTGTTCTTCTATTTGATAATGTTCAGTGCTTAGCTACAATCTGTATTGTTAAAAGCGCTATATAAATAAAAGTGATTGACTGATTGATTGATTGATGAAAGAGGGCTGGATGGGACCAGCGGAGATAAAGAAGACCTGGACGGGACCAGCGGAGACGAAGGAGAGAGGAAAGGGGCCGGATCAAACTCCAGTTCAGTTTCCCAGTCTATGAGATCCTTTTCCAAATCCAGCAGCCCTGGATGTATAACCAGCTCACCCTCAGCCATGGTGCATTGGGTGGAGCTCCACTCCATGCTCTCTCTGTCCATGGCTCTCTCCACCTTGGAGAGCTCTGTAGTCGGCTCTCACACCTGGTCTGACGTCAACAGCTCTGTCTCCGATGTGATCCTCAGCTCTGTTGCAGTCCTTTGCGATGGCTCGTCGGTTGCATTAGGCACTGGCTTTAGCTCCATGCAGCAGGGAGATGGTGGGCTGGGCTCTGGGTCCAGAGTGGGGCTGGTGTCCACGGTGAGTGGGGATTTGCAGGTCACCAGCACCCACTCCATGAAGGCGACGAGACTCTCTCGAGGACCCTCCCCAACCCTAACCCGGGTACTGTGTCAAGTTGTCAAGAAAAACAAAATCATTAGTGTGGTCCTTGAGAGAATGATCCCTCTGGTCCAGCAGCAGGACAAAGACGGCAGGATCATTCATGACAAAACTAATAAAATATAAACTTATCAAAAAACGAGAAACAAAAGGCAGGAAAACACGCCACTTACTTTTTGTATGGTCCAGCCTTCTGTCACAGTGTGGTGCAAGAAGAACACACAAAGACAAGTCTTTAAAATATAAACATAAAGAACAGTCTTTAAAAATCCACACAGAGAGATCCCAACAAGGGAGGTAGCTCTGTTCATATGGAGGTTATAGAAAGAAAAACTAAATACAGTTGTGTTCACAAACACAGTTGTTTATGCTTTGTGTGTGTGTTTATGTGGTTTATGAGGACACAAATGTGTATAATGACATGGGTATAACATAGGTATTACAATATATAGGTGATTTATGAGGACATTTTCAGTGTCCCTGTAATTCAAAAGGCTTAAAAAACATACTAAAAGGTGTTTCTTTGAAAATGTAAAAATGTGTGTAGTTTCCTGTAAGGGGTAGGTTTAGGTGTAGGGTCAGTGTAGGACAATACCACATACAGTCTGTACAGTATAAACACCATTACACCTATGGAGAGACCCCATAAAACATGGAAACACAACATGTGTGTGTGTGTGTTCAGAGTATCTGACTCCCAGCACATCAGTAGTGTCACACACACACACACATTAAATAATGACTTCATATCACACACACAGAGAGAAACTAGTTAAACGCAGTCTTCCTGTCCAAAGAGTGGAGGTTCATTCCAAGACTAAAGCAGAAATAGCAGCAAAAAAGGACCAAAAAAGCCAATTTTTCACAGAGCTATAATGTGTGTCTTTGATCATGCTGTCAGACACAGGTCTGATCGGCTGACACACACTCCTCTCTCTGCGGTTTGCTTTGTGTGTGTGTGTGTGTGTGTGTGTGATCATGTTGTCAACATCAAACACATTTAACAGCACAAATGTGCAGCAGTTACTTCATTACTGACCTCTTTAAACCACACACACACACACACACAATAATCACAGGGACTTTCCATAAGTGTAATGGTATTTATACTGAACTAATCACATTGTCTGTCCTCTAACCCTAAACATAAGCCTTTAATAAAAACTGTTTAGTGTGTTTATTTAGCCATTCGAATAACAGCGACAGCTAGGATGAAACCCGAACACACACACACACTACAAGCCTCATGCTCATCTAATGAGCATACATAATAGATTAATATTGTTTAATATAGTAATAAGTATGTGATAATGACTACAGACTAACACAAACCCTACAAGAACACATGAAGACCTGCATCATTACTGGATCATATTGAAGTGACACCATTCAGCTCACGTCTGGAGACAATTTTGTCACTAAAGTATAACAAAGTACAGTTAAACATTACAAACGTGGGGTGCTTATGCATCACTCTCTCTCTCACACACACACACACTCACTTTAATACACACACACACACACACACACAAATAATTGGTTTGGACATAATTTACTGCACAGTTGGTAATGAAGCATTTCAGAATCTGATAGAAATCAAAGCCTCGGGCTGAGAGAGAGAGAGAGAGAGAGAAAGAGAGAGAGAGAGACCTCCAATACAGGAAAGGGAATTTACAGCAATACCACGATAATAATCTGTCTGTGCCGCTGACAACACAGCAGCCCGCAGGAGTCCTATATCTGACCAGAGCTCTTCAGCGGAAGATCGAGCAGTCACTGCCAGTCACTGCATGGTCAGACATTTCAGGTTTTACTATCTTTGTGAGGAGGACACACACACACACACAAAGAGTGATGTCAGGAAAATGAGTCCATGCTGTTGTGAAGGTCAGCGGTGTGTGTAATTGTGCGCTGAGGGTGAGAATATAAACACACACACACTCAATTACAGGTGATTATCGGCTCACGTTACAATAACAAACCAGGAGAAACAGGCTTGATTTACTTTACCTCTGACCGCCGACCGAAGCACATCGTCATAGAAACCGGCAGCCAATGAGAGGAAGTGGGCGGTGCTTTGCGAGCAGACAGGAAATCATCTGCTGAAGTTTGAGAAGCTCAGCTTCACTGAAACATTGGATCTGTGAATAATCCAGAAATAACACCACCATCATCATCATCACCATCATCATAATGTTTACTGCTAACACACTTCACCTTTACAGTGCTCAAAACTCAAACGGCTGTGAGAAATGATGATGATGATGATGATGATGATGATGATGACGATGAAGAGGTTCAAATACACAAAGATTCAACGCTTCTATGTTAACCAAAACTTATTTCCTGTACAGACAGGAAGACAGAGGCGACACACACACACATGCACACACACACTCTCTCTATATAACACACACACACACACACACACTCTCTCTCTCTATAACACACACTCACACACTCTCTGACACACACACACACACACACTCTCTGACACACACACACACACACACACACACACACACACACTCACACGCTCTCTGACACACACACACACACACTCACACACTCTCTGACACACACACACACACTGACAGATGCACTTTTTAATGTATCTCTGGACTGATTCTAAATCTCTTCAGCTCTGTATTGTCTTCATGCTGAAATATGATTTTCTTGGTTGACGTTTTTGTAAAATAACGAATGTTGGCCATTGTTAAGGATTTACTGATGAACACTGTTCTTTCTCTTTCTGTCTGCCCTCTTCTCATCTCTCTCTTTCTCTCGTTCATTCTCTTTCAGTGAGTGATGCTGCTTTCGATCACATTCATCAATCTGAGCAGAAATGAGGCAGAAAAGACAGAAACACTGTCACTCTGTCCATGGCATTTGACCAAACCTGTGAAATATTTTACTTGGCCTACAGAACATTGAAAGTCAAACAGAAATGAAAATATCACTCTCTCTGGCCTCGATTACTTTTCAAGTGGTGTGTTTATTGTTTGTATTTCTACTTTTCTGTTTTACATTCACAAACTATTGTTACAGTTTTTGCCTATTGCTTACACACTAAAAACGAATGCTTACACCAAAGCCTCAATACCTGAACTTTTTGTATCTTATCTCAAACACAGAGTAACCATAGCTTAAAAACATTTTCAAATTTGCACTTTGTTTACAATTCTGTAACACACTTATTGCAAAACACTAAACATGTTTTCTTACATTAGACACTTTGTTCAAAAATGAAATCACCTGTTATCATTGAGAAAACACTCTGCTCAAAAAGCAAAACTCATCTGGATATTGTAGACACTTACATACACATCTATAATCACCTGCACAAAAAACTGAACACCGATCGGTCTGAGCCTTAGCACCACAAATAGACCTCAGGTCAGACATTTTGAGAACTTTGCAAGCATGGAGGCAATGAGAGTCAGAGTAAGAGGTGGATAAAGAGAGAAAGGAGTCGAGTACCAGTGCAGAGACGTGTGTCAGATGACATCAGGGCTACTCTGGTGGACCATGTGATAAATCATGGCCTGTCCATGCAAAGAGTCCACCCTAATCTATCGATGCAAGGACATTCCGACTGGAGAACAGCTATATCTTCAAGTTTCTACTCCAGACTGTACCTACTGTATGTGTCACATGATTCTGTATCATATTACAGTATTACTGTACTAACTGTACTGTACAAAAATGTGTAGTGCTGTGAAGTATATGTAAAGGAATACCATTGTGATGTTACAATACTGTGTACAGTTGTGAAAAAAGTACAGAATACAAACCCAAAGAGAAGGTGGGATCCATAAGCCCCCCTCAGCCCCTCAGCCCCCCACCACACACACACACACACACACTCACACTCACATGCACACACACAAAACAAGTATATATATTTTTTCCCCAATAGCAATTTATCCAGTAATTGTTTTGTTTTGTTACTACATTTGGTCATTTGTGATTCCGTTTTTCTTTATTTCTGTAAGAATGTTTGTTTTTTGTAAAAACTCTTGTTTGATTACTGCAGAAATTGTAGAAATGAGTTTTTCAGAAGACTGAGTCTGAGCAAATGCCAATAAAAATAGAAACACAAAGACTGCAGTGTTTTATATAAAGCCCATCAGTGTGTTGCTGCTGATATGAAAGAGTAACTCAAATGGTGCTTGTGTGTATGGTTTTGTTGCAAGAATTTCATTTTTAGAAAGCAGTGTTTCATTTTGGCGTAGATGTGAGATGTTAATCTCCAAGTGTTATGTCTGATTGGCTTGTGTGTAGAGTTTTGACATAATGAGCCAAATTCTGCAAAAACTGTAAAGCCTGAACTTTAATTGAAAAACTGTTTATTGCCTAAAATTCTTTAGGAGGAGAAAACCTTAAGAATTAGTGGCAGGTTGCATAGACTAGTCTTACAAGTTAACGTTTTTCTCTTTAAGACTAATCAAGTTAGTAAGATAAAAACTTTGAATTTTCAAATATGAATTCAGAAAGAAGTGAGAGCCTAGCCTCATGCTAGAGTTTTATAGTTTATAGTTTATAGTTCACCATGCAGAAACTGATCAAATAGATCAAATCATTTCCTTTTCATATTTTTATTTATCACTTAGCATCTTATTTCAACAGTTTACTGTAATTTGTTATCATTGGCTTTATTTATTTTTCTTGTCATTACTTGTTTTGTGCACAATGTTTATAAAAACATGGCAATAAAGTAGACCTGCAGTAAAGTTTAAAAAAATGTTTACAGTTTTTTCTGATTGCTTAAGCACATTTTTTGTAACTATTGGCTATTTTTGCAAAACTCTACACACAAATAAG
>JAUMHE010000016.1:5746103-5756115 GCA_032359235.1 Enteromius mattozi
TCAGTGTAGGACAATACCACATACAGTCTGTACAGTATAAACACAATTACACCTATGGAGAGACCCCATAAAACATGGAAACACAACATGTGTGTGTGTGAGAGAGAGAGAGAGTGAGAGAGTGTGTGAGAGAAAGAGAGTGTGTGTGTGTGTCTCTCTCTCTGTGTGTCTCAGTGAATGTGTATGTGTGTGTGTGTGTGTGTGATTCTGTCCGACCCACTTACGCGTGTGTGTGTGTGTGTGTGTGTGTGTGTGTGTGTGCAGGGGGCAGAGTGAGTCTGGCGGACGTGCTCTCTGATTTCTGGGCAGGACTAGTAGAGCGTGTGTTTGCTCTGGTTAACCCTCAGTATCAGTTCAGTGAGGAGTATCTGGAGTGTGTGAGTAAACACGCTGAAGTGCTGCAGCCGTTTGGAGACATCCCTCATAAACTGCACATTCAGGTAACTTACTGCTACACGTGTGAGTGTTTTTCATTTTATGACCAAGACAAAAAAACAAATGTGTAAAAACAATTAAGATTTATTTGTCAATTTCTTTTCTTTTCTTTTTTAAACTAGTATAAGACTAGTAACCCTAACCCTAAATCTGAAGTTCACTCAGAAGAAGACAGTTCTGCACACTTCCATAGCATGCCTCCAACTAACTTAGAATACAGAAACACTGTAGTCAATTGTAGTCATACTGACATCATTTCTACCGGTTTTGATAGGTTAACAGCACAGAAAATTCTAGGAACTTCCGAACATGATTTTCTTTTTCTTATCTTATCTTGGTGACACTACATTTTATTCATAAGCAGTTATAGTAAGAGCTGTAGCTGGTCAGCTGTTGATTTTCTTGAAGTTCATTTGACATATTCCTGACGAACCCCTGCAAATACACCACGAAAACAGAGGCAGTCTCTTTCTCTTCAAGGTTGAGCTGCAGCACGTCATTGAAACACAACAATACTGTCACCCAGAGCACATGATTGACGGTCAGAGATCAACATATATCAGTTAATACTGCAACACACCCTGTAAAGAATCATAAACATTAAGCGCAAGAGTTAATGTAGCGCAGGTCTTAACATGCCTCATGCAGCGTCATGTGAAGCACATAATATAAAATATAACATTTCATTATATAATGATTCAGATGTATTATTTTAAAACAAATACATATTTTTTCTCTGAATGTGTAAACACTGTTGATGTATTCTTGGCTTCTTGTCAAAATTTCTATCGCTCATTTCATTACATTTTGAAGCGTGTTCGGTTTTATAAAAGGCAGCAATGTTAATATTTAGTTTTAGTCAATTATGATTCCAGAGAAGTGGCTAGTCCGTGTCATTTACATTTTTGTGAGGTAAACTCTCCATTCTCATAGAATTAAGAAGTTATTAAAACTTTATGCTTATAGTTATCATCCTTCATTTAAAAAAATTCACATCACATTAGCATATTGTCTCATCATCCAGCATTACTGCAGTCATCATCCTCATCATCATCATCGTGTGTTGTGGTCGGCAGGTGTCGCGAGCGTTGACTGCAGCACGGTCGTTGGTTCAGAGTTTGGCCGCCGGAAGAGACATAGTGAACAAGGCAACAAAGGTGCGTACTCAATATTTGTGCTAAGCATTAATAATAAATCCAATAAAAATAAATCTAATGATTGAAAAGACCTGAGCAGTGCTGCACCTGCATCTCAACATCACAACACAAGAGTGATCGGTGTAGCGTTAGGTGTGATTGAAGCGGAGAACTGCTCTGATTTTGACTGGTTTAACAGTGGATCAGACCGGATGGTGTTCAGGTGAAAGCAGAGTCAGAAACTGGTTAGTGATTTTCAGAAGTGACTGACTGTCTCTCTCATGCGAACTGGGGAAACGAACCAGGGAAAAAAGTTGCTTAATACTGTAAAGGCCCAGATATACTTTAAACGAAATCGAACAACAAGCTGAAATGGCGTCATTTCGAACAAAATCAGACCAAAACAAAGTTCATTTTAGCTGCTAAACACACCATTGAGCTACCATTGGTCCGAGGCGGTTATGTAGAAAGCAACATAGAGAAAATGCACATTTTCCAAAGCCACGAAAAGAATGAAAGGAAAGGTAATATTACACCATACTGCTGCTGTTCTTCTTTAAAAGCTAATTTAAAAGGTACACAATAAATAAACCTTTGTTTAGCAAACTTATAGACTATGCGCGAGTGTCGCGTCATGTTTACATTATTCTACTCCAGAAACCCTAACCTGTCACTCAATTTCTTTTTGCCCTCAAATGAAAAAGAGCTTTGTTTGAAGTATACTGGGGCCTTAAAGCTGCTTTGACACAATCTGTACTGGAAAAAGTGCTGTCTAAACAATGGTGAGTTGACTTGACTTAAAAGTAACCATTTGTCTTACATTATAAACACTTTGACATAACATTATAGTTTTGGATATATAATATTCACAGTTATTCAAAACCTAAAGCTCTTCTTTCATGAGCTCCTGTGTGCATTTCTGGAAAGATGTTAAAAACTTCTGGGTAAACACGAAAGCAAGATTGAAACCAAACATGTTTTTCTGTAAGCATTTGTGGTTGTTTAATACAGTATTACACAGTAAGAAAGAACAGAAACACATCAACATGTAGTTAGGGTTAGAGTTAGGCTTCTAGATGGTGTTCAGTGAAGCACATGTGAGGAGTTAGTGATGAATTAGTGTGGCTTTTTGATTAACTGTGTTTGAAAAAGGAAATCAAGATATTTCCTGTTAGATTAGTGGGTTACATAGATCATTGTGTGTTGAGTTTTGCAAAAAGTGATGTATTAAATTAAAATCTGAGTCAAAGGCTTAGAATTAGTGTGTGTAACATCTCCTATCTATGTATAATAATTATGACATCCAACACAATTTTTTATGTCTTGGATGGATTATTTAATTCTAAAGAAACACATTCAAATAAACTGATCACTTTCACAACTTTCTAACATGATGTCCTGCAATGAAGGGTGCATGTTAACCATTACAATATTATCAAGAAAGAAGAAAAATACATTGTCAAAATATAAAAAGAGCAACACATGTTTGCAACATGGCTCCAGACAATGAACAGAGGGTGTGGGTCGATTATAATTAAAGGGCCATACACATGTAAGAAAAAACAAGTGGAAGAACCTTTTTTCTTGAT
This sequence comes from Enteromius mattozi, assembly GCA_032359235.1. Taxonomy (NCBI): domain Eukaryota; kingdom Metazoa; phylum Chordata; class Actinopteri; order Cypriniformes; family Cyprinidae; genus Enteromius; species Enteromius mattozi. Next base: position 5,749,264 of record JAUMHE010000016.1, read on the forward strand.
CTGTTACATGTGCTTCTGCTGTTTGAGCTTCAGAAACTGTTAAAAGTAAAGATTTTGTGTGCAAACAGTTGAAAAACAACAAAAAAACATGAATCAAGTCACATTATTTTTAAAGCCCTTTTTATATACATAGAAATAGACAAAATAATGGTGTAACAGTTCTTAATTATGCAACTAAATTTCAGCTGTAAAACAGCTCTACAGAAGGTAATAGTTATTATTTAGATCAGTTACAAATTATTATTTTGATAATTGATTCTAATTCCTATGAATCTATGTGAAGCTGCTTTGAAACAATCTGTATTGTATAAAATGCTACAGACATAAAATGACCTGACATTCTAAACTGATCAAGAGAAACTGATCCAGTGCAATGATAAAAAATAATATGTTCATCCCGTCCTAACAGAGAAATGATTTTGGCTTTGATTATGTTTGTATGTTCTTTTGGACATGTATTGTACTATGGGTGAGTTTGATTATGAAGCTCTTCATCTGTGTCTGTGTGTGTGTCTAGATGACGGTGGGATCCGAGTGCGTTCGGGCATTAATGCGGCAGTGGTTCTGTCCACTGTGTCGAGGACTTCCTTCCCTCAAGCCCTGTCATTCGCTGTGCCTGAACGTCATGAAGGGCTGTCTGGCCAATCAGGCCGACTTAGACTCGGAATGGAACAATTTCATTGGTGAGAAAGAAACCACAGAGTTTCCCCAGAAACTATTTATATATAATTTTCTTGCCTGATTTACATCATGTACATCAACAAATTTGTAATAATCTCTCATAATTTTCATCCATCTATCAAAAGTCTGTGAAATCAGCATTTCAAGCTTCAAAAACATACATATAGACATGTTTAAATAATCTATATTAATCAAGAAACACTATTGCTTTATATGATGAAAATATTCGATTAAGGCTGTAATTCACAACTGAACACTGATCAGCACACGTACACCCTTCAGTGTCTTATGGGTTCAGAACAGGGCGAAGAGGAGTAGATGATGACAGAATTCCTTGAAGTGTGAATGCGAAGTGAATCTGATCACCTTGCAGATGCTCTGATGGCGGTGGTGGAGAAACTTGGTGGGCCGTTTCATTTTGAGTTGGCCGCAGACTCCATCGCAGTGAAGGTGTCTGAAGGCATCATGCACATGCAGGAGAACAGTATTACCATCTCTGCAAAGGTAAAACATACATTTCCGTTTAAAACATACAAGTATTTACATGTAGCATGTGAGTCTCATCTCACTTCACAGAAAGAACATCAGAAAGACGGAGCACAATTAGTGTTAAAACCAAAAACATAAACTAGAATTTTTTTTATCGGATAGTGTGATTTTCTACATGTATTACCAGTAGCAATATTTCAAAAGTTTTTGAAAAAATGTGAAAAGTAGCGCAGAAGTGTTCTTGTAAATTTTGAAAGTAATGTGCTATTAGTTACATAGTAATCTGAATACCTAACTCGTGCTGCTTGCAGTGTGCTAACCACTGTCTCTAAGGAATAACAAACACGCAGTATAACTGGGTTAAAAAGTAACATTGTTTCTACACCGAACATGACAAAGTGACTGTTTCAAATCAGTTTTTATCAGAGTATTTGAAGAAATGATCGACGGATGTCATCATTCGCAGCCCTGTTTGCTAAAGCATGTCACGCTTGAGAACAGCTGGACTGTGTGTTAAAACATTACTACAGTCATGCATTTATCTTTCCATGAGACTGGTTACACTGTAGCAGATCAGCTCAAAGGGAAATGTATATAAATAATTACAATTAATTACGATTATTTACAATTATTTATACCAGATGCCAGCAATGATAGGAATAACAGCATTATAAATAAATGGTGTTACTAAGTGCGTTATTTTTTTCAGTAACGACTAATCAAACAAATTACTGTTTCCCCTGTTACAACGCCGTTACCGTTACTGTCAATAAAATGTGGCATACTATAATTTATTATTATTAGCATTTTATTTTTCAGTCCATCTCAATGAATGTGTAGTGTAGGTGTATTTGACGTACCATAAACTCCGTGAAAGGCGCCATCACTTTGTCTTACACACGCAAAGAAAGATAAAGAGCAATAGAATCTTTCATAACATGCAGACTTAACGCGCTACATGTAAACGATGTTCTTTGTTCTATTTTTCTTTCAAAATAACGGAGTTCCTCATTCTCATTCCTCATTCTTCAGCTTTCAAGAACTACCGGTTTCATTAATTTCACATTTAATATTGGGGGCATCCAAGTTTGCCGTTTGATTTGATTTGATTTGATTTTTTAAAAGTAACGCGATAGTTACTTTCCCTTGTGATTAGTTACTTTTATAATGCTGTAACTCAGTTACTAACTCAGTTACTATTTGTGAGAAGTAACTAGTAACTATAACTAATTACTTTTTTAAAGTAACGTGCCCAACACTGGCTGCCAGTAATTACTGTAGCAGAATTAAATTGCCATCAACTAATCTGTTCATCCAGAGCAACCTGTTCATAATTTGCATATGTAATTTGACTGGCATGATGCAAAAACTACTAAAGACTTTTAGAACACTAATATGTTGTATAGGTATCAACATGTAATGTACACACTCGATTAGATCATCAGAAAACACATTCATAGAGACCAAACACGCTATAGCATGGGTGGAGACCTCTGGAGAGCTCTGCAGAGTTCAGCTCTAACCCTAGTAAAAACTCACCTGTCTGTAGCTTCCTAGTAACCCTTCAGACCTTGATTAGCTTGTTCAGGTGTGTTTGATTAGGGTTGAAGCAAAACTCTGCAGGGATGCGGCTCTTCTGGACTGATGTTCGCCACCCCTGCAATATAAGTAAGGTTACATGGATGATAAGCAAGTATAAAACAGTATACAATACAAAACAGTAACAACATACTCAATGACCTGAAGGATATGTGTGTTCATTCAAATTTTTTTTTTTTTTTTTTTATGATTTAGAGAGGAGTCCATTTCTATGAGTATTAGATTTTTCCTATGGTTCAAAGATGTCAACATGCCATTAGGTGATAAAGTTGATCTGGTCTGGCTGAGGTGTCCCTGTCATCCTGGCATCCAGTATGTGTATTGGGTGATGGGTCTGTGATTATTTGTTAATCTTACGTATAGTTGATTTGTTAAATCTAATGAAGAAAATTGTGCCTGATTGGCCCAAATGCTACAATGCATTGAGCTGAATGTTCACTTGTGCTGGTTTCAGGTCTTTCAGGGCTGTGGGATCCCTCGCCCAACTCCAGCCAGAAACAAACGCTCACCCAGAGAGAGAGACGGCAAGAGAGCCTTCAGGACCTACAGCGCAGAGGAGAAACCCACCACCGCATCGGGAACAAACCTGGACCGACTGGTGAGACACATCTCAAACCAAAACTGACCGCTGTCACAGTCTGATCATCATGACAATATGGCCATCTAACACTGTGATGTGAGGGGCAGGGCCATACTGAGACACAGCTTTCATCCCATACACCCAGAACTAATTCTGAAAAAATAGGTCTAAACATCATTTCACACTGAATCCAAAATTGTTGTATGCTTTCTTTTCTCCGTATTCGTCATCCTGTCTTATCAAAATGCTTGCTACGGATGGAGAAATGCAGAACCTCAAACCTGATCCAAATTTTTAATAACGGACAAAAGTTTTAGAGGCAGTGTGTAAATGTGATTGACACGGTCTTTAGTCGTATTTATTTTTTAAAATTGCAAAAATGTTGGACTGCAATTTGTTAGCACAGAATGTCACCCACGATTTAAAAAAAACTATTTTTCACACAAATATATTAAAACATTTTTTTTAAAGTGCGCAGTTATCAAAGTTAATACAAAAACCTCATTGAAAAATCATAGTACTGAACAACATTGTTGCATTGTAGGCTGTGATATGTCTGCAGAGCCGATCCTCCCTAGGGCTCCTAAAACTCCACTCTTGCTCACAAAAACGATTTTATTTTAGTTTTGTTTTTTGAATTTGACCAGAGGTTATGAAAACGTGAATGTTCATTTCTTTTAATGTGGTATGCTGTTGACCTTTCTACATAAAAATCTGTCAAGAAATGTCGTCGTACAGTCTCTTGCTCAACATATAAAATAAGAAATGGGTTGAAAGCATGCTGAGCCACGGATGAGACGCTGAATCTCAAGACTGAGTGATTTATGATTTTATTATTGAATGACAAAAATCAGAAATTATCACTCTGGTACATTGGGAAGGCAAAAATATACAGTTTTAATAATAATATTAACTAAAAAAAAACATAGCATTGAAACAAAAGCATCAAGGATTCTCACGGTTCTCCCGATGGCCAGTCCTTGTCAGGAAACACTCACAGACTCTATGAAAGATCCACGTGCAGCAGTTAATAAAGTAATCCAAAAACTTAATCCACAAGAGACAAAAACATCACAAGGTGAAACAAACCAGAGACCAGCAAAAACAGAAAGTAATTCTTCCACAAATCCAAACTTAGTCAGCATCATATATATTCAGGTGAGCTAAAAGGGTAATAGGGTTGATAGTCCAGATGAAGGGTGATGGGAGTTGGAGTCCAATGCACACAAACAAGGGTTCAAAAGAGTTCCCTTTGGTGGCTGTCATGAGCACAACAAGCTGGTGAGGGGTCAAACATTTTAAGACGCTATACTTGCCTTTGTGAAATAAGAGAGAGAAAAAAAGTTGTCAATATTTTGTAGGTTAGGAAATTGAAAAAAAAATTGGCCATAAACTTTTCAAATATGTGTTAGAGAAAATGATCCCATTTAACTCCAGCAAGCTTTTGATGCTGTCTGGCTTGAGAGATTGTACTTTAATTAATTGAAAGAGTCAATAGAGAATAAAATGGTATGGTCAAATGTGAAATTTTTTTTTTATTATAAACAATGAGTCGCACAGATTACATGCCTTAGAGGTGTTTTGCTGAGCACGTTTAGTAGCAGAGTAAGACCGTTGATGCCTGCTGCTATCAGGCTTTTCACGAGTTCGCACTTCCTCATAAGAAATAGAAATAGCAGGTTTAGCGTGCTGTCCGGGGGGCGAGCCGGGGCCCGACGGACTCCGAGCCCTACTGGCTGTACCACTAGCGAGGTTAGAGCTCGGGGCCAGGCTCGGACCCCTCTTGCCCCCCGTGGAAGGTGCGATGTAGGCGGAGAAAGGGGAGGCGGAGGGATGCGAAGCTAGATGAGGAAAGGAAGTAATCGAGGATATTTAAGGCAGAGGCAGACGAACCGAATTGGATAAAGCTTAATAGGCTGATTGGAAGTAATCAGAATCAGCTGTGGTTAGCGTTCATGCGTGCTCCTCCCGAAACTATGTTTACAAACATCCCTTAATATTTGCAGTATAAGATTTTTTTAGGTATGCCAACTTGCATGGATCGAATTGTGGTTGCTGCTGTAACAATAAAATTTCCTGTGAAGGATTAAGAATGTGTTTAATAATAATAATAATATTAGTAATAATGTACTAAAAGAGCAAATGTTTCAAAGCAAAGCTTCATCTAGGAGTATGAGTTTGAAACACAAATTTCTTTCCACATTGCCCTTCACATTGAGAATTCGCATTCACTAGTGTTCGTAGCATTAATTTAATGTATATGTACATGTGCTTATTAATAAATTATTTGAAAGGTATGATGTTCATTCATTATAATCACAACAGAAGGTACTTTTTTCATATAATGGTCAACTGACTCACAGATATTGATTTGATGAATATTTTTCTGATGCATAATGTCAGTGACGTGTCCAGTGCTGTGTTGATATTGATAACTGATGGATGGCTGTGATCAGGTGGAGGAGCTCCAGGAGCGTCTGCGGCCCATGAGGGGCTTCTGGGTAGCGCTGCCTCACACCATCTGTAATGATGAACACAAGGCGGCTGACGTGACGGACGAGGACCGCTGCTGGAACGGACAGACGCGTGGCAGGTGTGTGTTCGGACACTCCTGAAGAAGTATGTGCGGAGACTCGGCTTTACACCTGTCTGTGTTTTTCAGATACCTGCCCTCCGTTACCGCTGATGGTTTGGTGAATCAGATCAATAATCCAGAGATGGAGGTGGACGTCGCCCAGCCAGACATCAAAACACGGCAGCTAATCATGGAGCTGCGAGTGGCTGTAAACAGACTGAGACATGCTCAGAACGGACGAGACGCTGATCTCATCGAAAGTGAGTAAGATAGCTGATGTGTGCACTTGCAGTTCAGACACTTGGTTATAAATGATGCATTAAACACAGTAAATGAGTGAGGTTTTTCAGCATATTTATGTCAGCTGCTCATGACACCACAAATCAAATTTCTCTTGAATGCAAAAAGGTGCAATTAAAATGGTTAAGAATGAGTGTTAAAAATAAATTTTGCCAATATATGACCATATATATTTTTTTTGTACAAAAACTTTATTACAGTTTTTTACAGACACTAGGACCCATTTCTCAATACTTAGGTCCCTTTTGCAAAACTCTTCACACAATTCTCCTAACCGACTTTCAGCTAGGCAAAGCAGTTCATTTCACATTCAAAATGCACTACAACTATGAAAACACTTTATTCAGGTCTCAAATAAACTCATTCTTCCAGAACACTAGCAAAGGTTGACAGCCGACGAACACACTTTGTCACCCACAAAACAATGACCTAAAAAACACTAACAACATGTAGCATTACACAGTGTTTTCTTGTGTAAAACAAGGACACATCTCTGTTTAGAATTGCAATATATATTGTTTATAACTGCAATATATGTTACTGGAATGAATCAGACATGATGCAGAATTCGTCAATATTTTATGTTGTTTATTTATTTTTATTTTTTTGCACTAAGTAATTCCAAAAT
>JAUMHE010000016.1:5758663-5769280 GCA_032359235.1 Enteromius mattozi
CCTCAGGGTTTTTTCAGGGTTGGAGCTAAACTCTACAGGACATCGGCACTCCAGGACCGACGTTGCCTACCTCTGGTATAAGGTCTTGTTTTGGTTAATGAGAAATAAAACTGAAACCATAAAAACAATGTTACATTAAAAAAAACATTAACTGCAATAAAAAATAAATAAATAAATAAAACACTTCTTTTATTTCAGCTAGTTGCCAAGAAAATTTTTTTTTTTCCTTTAGAGAAGAAAATAAAAACAACAAACTTAATAAAACTTGAACTAAAAAAAAGGGGGGGTGAATAAAAATAGAAAACCTATTCAAAATATTAATAATAAATAAAACTATAATTGTATAATGCAAGATTTTATTTTTTTTTAATACTGGCTACCTAAACTCTCCAACAGTACTATAGGACTGTAGAGGTGGACAACAACTTATCTACATTGCAAATAGGACATTTACATTATTTATATTAGCACATTCTATTTCCATAATGACTTACACATTTGTAATAACACAACATGTAAATTATCTTAAAGGCAAAGTGCATCATATCTGGTGAACTAAAACTGTACGCAAAAAGGTCTTTATTGACTAATTTTAAAAATCAACATAAAAATCACTAAGCACAGTCTCAGGACAGAATAGCACAGAGCAAATTAATATAAACATAAGCATGTGCTCTGTAGAAAACAAGACACAAGAGGGACGAAAGTGCCCGGAGCCTGAATGTCAGGATCCCAGGACTGAAACCAAAGTAGACAGGATTGTCAGGATCCAGACACCAAGCCCCCAACACAATACAAATACAAAAGAATGTAGCCCAGAGAACAATCCATGAACTCTTACACTCACACAAGGATAAGAAAGCACAATTCAACACAGGATCCTGTCACTAAATCAACAGCCAGACCAACCGAAGTGACAGGATTCTCACAGTTTTCTTGGGCACTTCACATGATGCCTGTGTAGAAGGTTCCAAACCCCCACTTATTAGGTTCTGTTTCCAATAAAAATCTGGGTAGACAATATACAGCAATTAAGCTCAATAGGTTTTGGAACAGCACTTATGTGTGTATCTGTGTCTTTATGTGATTACAGGATAAAGACTTTGGAAATCAATTGCTGTTCAAAGGCCACTCTAACCCACCAGCACTACTCAGCAGCAGTCTGGAGAATTATCAGTCTCACACACTGGAGAAAGCTTACAACGGAGAAGACTTCTTCTGGGGCCTCACACCTAAAAGAGGAGATTATATCCTCATTACGTTTACCACACCTCAAGCCATCAAAGGGTGAGACACATGTGCATGACATTCATTTGAAGAGTATAAAAAGTGCAACAGGCAATTTTGTTAAAGTTCCAGCTTGCATATCCAGAATATGAAAAATCCAGTCATTTATCTCCATGTCGTTCCAAAAGTGTGACTTTATTTCTTTTGCAGAATTCAAAAATAGGATATTTTGAAAAGTGTCACCATTTTTATTAAGGGAAGACCCTCTGTTCTGCAAAAAGTCACACAGGCATATTTTTGAGTAACCTGTCCCTTTATCTGTGAAAGTAAACTCGATATGCTCAATATGTTTAGGGGAGTTTGTCTTTTTTAGCAGCCATGGCTTATAGTATGCATTGTAAATATCTCTTTATTGTGGATATATAAATAGAAGTAAAAACCCAGTGGCAGTGTAAATGTACCCAGCTGTCTGCTTGTGCGCTGAGTTTGCCCTGCTGAAAGAATGTGAACCAATGGCTTCTGTTTCAGTTTCTCTGAGCAGGATATTTTATACTAGCCACGTTTGTTTAGGAGCTGAATACATGGTGACAGCAATCTTTCTAAATTCCCTTTAAGCACAAACATAGGAGTTCATTTGATTCCATTTTACAGCTTCCTAAAAACTAAGTTAAGATCTGAATGCGGTTAGTTGTCATTTGAGGAAGGTGTTGTAGTGAAATCTGAACTTTCTCAGTACAGGCTTCGTGAAATTGTAGGGAATGGGTGCATATGTCCCCTGAAGAAGAGTGATGTAATGAGCTCAGAGAAATCTCTGCTTGTTTTTTGAAATGCATCAGAATGACTCTTTGACTTGTTAAACAAATTCCACTGATGCTACAAAAACAATGGATTGTTTGAGCTACATATGTAACTTAGAAAACCTCCTATTCATTTTGTAGTTTGTAACTCTATCAACTGCATCTGTGGCATTAGAAACATCTCAACTTAGATAACATAAACAATGTGTTGACACCCCTGTTGAAAAATGATTGTATGCTGATTAGTGGTTAGGTATGTTTTGAAACATGGCTGCTGGTTTAAGCTGGTTTAAACTGGTCCTTAGCTAGTCATAAGCTGGTTTGAGCTGGTTCTTAGCTGGTCATGTGTTGGTCCTAAGCTGGTCCTAACCCAAGCACATGACCAGCTTAAACCAGCTCAAACCAGCAGCCATGTTTCAAAACATACCTTACAAGCATATGCTTTATTTTTCAACATGGACATGTGTGGACACACAGTGAAACTTCCAGTGACTAATTTAATGTTTTTATATTTTTGTTCCACTAACCTCTAGGTACTATTTTCGATCTGGCAATATCGAGACTAATGGTGACAGGTTTTACAACACAACAGTGGAAGTGCTTCTTAATAATGTAAGTCATGCCATAAATGATCGAAAAATCATAGCACTCAAAGGTGACAGATCTGCATTCAGCAAATAAAGAGCAACAGTAAAAAAAAAAAAAAAAGGGCTCCCACTTTATATTTGGTGGCCTTAACTACTGTGTAGTTACATTTAAATTAAAAATTTAATGCAATGCACTTATTATGTACATACATGTTGTTGCATTGTAGTTATATTTTTAAAAACACTTACGTGTAATTACGTCTGTAATTAATTTTTGTAATTACATTTATAATTACAATGTTGACCCTTTACACCTTAACCTTTCCTTGAATCTACCCATACCACCATGTACATAACCTTATCAGTACAATATGACAACAATTAATTTGATCAAAAATGCAGTAAAAATGTGAAATATGTATTACATTTAAAACAACTGTTTTCTATTTGAATGTATTTTAAAATTTAATTTATTCCTGTGATGGCAAAGCCAAATTTTCAGTAGCCATTACTCCAGTCTTCAGTTTCATATGAATCCTCTGACATGATGATTTGGTGCTCAAACATTTCATAACATATAATTATCAGTGTTCAAAACATCAAACAGCAGTGCTGAAACCGAGAGACTATATATATATATATATATTTTATTATTATTATTAATGAGGAGTGCTCAAAACAACATTTATTTGACATAGAAATCATTTTCAAAATTGTGAAAATGTTTGTACTATCACTTTTTATCAATTTATAGGATCCTTGTTGAACAAAAGTCTTTGAAAAATCTTACTGACTCTGACATTTCAATGCTTGAACATTTGAAGAGTAGAGAAAACCTTTGAAGACAGACCATGAGGTTCTGTTAAAGAAATAAAATATATATATATATAATCATTAACAGCCAAATTTCAGGTGACGGTCTACAAATTAACACATGACACCTGAAGAGAACGATTCACCAATCAGAGAATCACAACAAAAAATTGGAAGAAAGAGCTCAGCAGTGACCACACTCTCATATGAAACATTGTAAATGACATAATTGAGCCTCCCTACTTAGTGCACTCCCTAACAGTTTTATATTGTCTTGATATCTTTTATTTGATTATGGCATCTGTTATGATATATTAGACTGTAATTCATTCCTGCATAAAAAAAGCAAATAATCTTTAAATTCACATTTTAAATTGTTGTTCATCCTAGAACTGGTTAGTTTGCGTCATGACTGTTTAGTAGTTTGTTTGTTTTTTAACCCTTAAGTGCTTTAATGTCTTAAATACTTGAAATACCTTAATTACTTCTAAATCCAAAGCTGTCTAAAAAATGGGTGGATTCAGTTTGTGTAAATACATTGGAATTGTCATAGCTTTAGTAATTGCATAGAAGGTTCTTAGAAGGTTTGTGACTACGCCCTTTTTCTAAGTGTGCATTTGTATTCATTTGCTTGTGGTGATGAGGCCTTGCTACTGCATGCTAGACATGTAAACACATCTAAGACAACAGAAAACTGACACCCAAAACCAAATTTGTGTTCTTTGTAGCATTTGAGATCGTGTTTAAGTTCAAACTTTACCTCAAACCTGTTAGACGAGGATACTTCCTGATATGTCTGTTTTGTTTTGTGTTTTCATTTGGATTGAAGTGTAAAATGTTGACATGTATATGTCTGTGTTTTACAGAACTCTGTGAAAGAAAAGGTCACAAGAGGAGAATTAGCCTGCTGTAGACCCTCATCTGATGGCTTTGTTCAGATAGGTACTCATCCATTATTGATTTCCTGTTTCTTGTCTTTTCTTTCACTCATTTGTAAGATTTGGCATAAATACATATAGGTGAAGTGCAATCATTTGTTTGTCAGTGAACTAAGAATTCAAGTATCGTAAATGATACTTTAATGCATCATTAAAAACTATGTGATGATATTACTTAGAGGAGTTGTTAAACAAGCTGTGAAGATAATCATGGTAATTACAGGAAACTCCAAAAAGAACTGGCCAGTGTTGCTTGTGAACACATGTCTGTGAAGTTATAGGTTTGGTATCAAAAACCGGTTCAGAACTGGTTCAGTTTTTCTCCATTAAAGAGCTGAATGATTTGAACAATTCTTGAATGGCTGCATTTTTTCCCCTTGTACACTGAGTGTAGCGAAACTATGACAGCATGCTTCTTGAACAAGTACTGAATTGATAGCAGCTGGAAAAAGAAAGTGATTTTTCTTTTCTTTTTTCCATTGTGACGTTCTTTCATTTGAACTGGACACTAAGACTCAGTTCTAAATTGTTCTAATGTTTCTATCATTTGCTTAATTAGTGTGGTTCTCACTCCCTGAAACTCAAGTCATTACTTTTTTGTCATGTTTACATGAACAAAGAACTTTCAATTTGTACACTACTTGTACACTATAATTTTTTTAAAAGATTTTTTTGTATTCAGAAGGGATGCATTAAACTGATCAAAAGTGGCAGTTACGAAAGGAATATTAAATCCAAATAAATTTCAACTTATAATATTTCCACAAATATTAAGTAGTACTGTTTTCAACATTGTTAATAATAAGAAATGATTCCTAAACACCAAATCAGTATTTTAAAATAATTTCAAAATGATCATTTGACGCTGAGAAGTTGGGTAATGGCTCCTGAATGTCCAGCTTTTCCGTCACAGAAATAAATTATGTTTTAAAATATATGAAAATATAATAACTGTAATAATATTTCAGCATATTATTGTGATTTTAATCAATTAAATGCAATATTATTCTTTAAAAGACTGTATAGGACTGTATAAGACTGTAAGAAACGGGAATCAAAATTTTATTACAATTATTAAGAATCAGGAAATGTAGCTGGTTTTAGAATCACACGTTAAATTGTTTTTTTAATGACAACTCTATAATAAACAAGCATTACTGATTTGTGAATCTAATTTAATGGCACATCAGCCCTGACATTGTATTTTATGGATGTTAATGATCAAGGTTATCAGACTGAATGTGCATGTCTGTAATAAACACACTCGCTTTGTTTTCGTCTCTTTGCACAAGCCACATTAAGAAACTTGAGCTCAAATGTGGTTATGTAAAAATGTGAGCATGCTTGGCCATTGTCTGAGACCAGGATGTTGTGTGAGTGTGAAAACCAGCAATAAAAGGTCATGCAATCTCTCCATTTAAAGGTCAGGAGGTTTCTGTTTAATTTGTGATTAAACACAAATCTCTGTTTTCTTAGGTTCTTTCAAGAATGGAGTGGCTGAGGGAGAAGTGGATGGAGCTTTAGGAGAAATAGCAGCCATGCGACTCCTGGTTCACTCTGATTCTGATGTCTGGGTCCTTCTCAGTGAGGTGAGACACATTCATAGCATCTATAAATAACCCTTAGAAACAGGCCTTGACTAATTGGGAAGGGCTTGAGCTAACAGTCAATTAATTCAGAGAAAGCCATGCTGACGTGAGTAAGCTATAAATCACAGAAATGCAATGAAGACCCAACCCAGTTCTGTTGACATTTCTCCAGGGAAATACCAAAAGGAAAAGTGGTTTATTAGCACATTTGTGAAGTGTTTCACTCTTAAAGTAAATCAAATGAAAATAAGGAAAAGGTCATAAGGCCTCAGTATGCTTGTTAGGTCTTTTTTTTTTATGCTAAGCTAGTATTCTCCAGCTAATCATGTGAAGTATTTTGCTCCATGATAAACATATTATCATGTCGTTATAAATCAAGGATTTTATTGCAGAGTGTTTGGGTAGATTGTTGCTATCAGGAACCCTTTGCCAGAAATGGCCTTTAAACATTTCTTGTAGCCCACAATATTGTTGTTTTCTTCCTTATGCGTTTTTTTTATTCAGAAAGCTTTCATCTTTTTATTTTATTGGCCATTCTGTGCTTGATAAGTCACTTTTCAGTTTCAAACATATTTCTTTCATTTCTTGCGTTGAGTGACTTAAATGAGGTCTTTAAAAGTTAGTCCATATAGTATATATATTCTAAATTAATTTTTTTTTACTTTTTATTATTAAATTCATAAATAATAACAGTTCAGGTAAATTGACAAAAATGTCAATTCATTGTAACATTTACTTAAAGTACTTAAAAATGTAAATGTGTAATTTATAACAGGCCAACAAATGTGTATTTTATAAGATTTTCCCTGTAACAGAAAACTGAAGTTGTCCACTTTTTTTTTAGTTAGGAGGTCATCCCAGCAATGCTTAACAATGAAAGGGACAAGTGTATCTGTCATCAGAGATATCTAATTTGAATATGTTTTGCTAAATTCTTAGAAATTCATTCACAGTATGCTATTTCAACAGATGCCAACCTCATGTTGTAGTCACTATCAGTCAGCATTTTATTTATATTTCCGTGTAACTATAAACATATAGGGTTAGGTTCGGACTTGTTTGTCTGTAAATTAAACAGCCTTTCTGAGAAATAGTCATGTTGTGAATCCTGTAACCCACTGATAGTTTTCAATAGCCTTGTTTGCAGCTGTGACACAGTATCTAAGGTTTGCTTAAAAGTCACGTCTCTTTCTCTGACAGATCTTTATTAAACTTTAATGAGCTGAGGAGAGAAGAAATTCGATCCACAAGGTAACATGTCATACCTCCTGCTGTGGACAACAGCGCATGCTGCTGGTCCGAAAAGGATCTTCCCTATGCTTGAGGGACTGTCATTGCTGTGTGCCATCTTGAGGTGCAACGTAATACTGAATTACTGGATGATTCCTCATCAGTGTGAGGGAAAAAATGTTTACATTGTTGTTTATTGTGGCCCGTGAATGTTTTGATTTATTCATTTCTTCTAAATTATTTTAAGTTATTGTTTCAAAAAAGGACCACACATATGGGATTTGACAATGTTTCATATTATACCAAATTACTGAAATATTTGACTTTGTCATTAAAAAGTTAGTAATACCAACTTACAACTTGTTATGGCATCAATATGTGTTCTTTCCTGCTCATATCATATTCTATTTTTATTTCTTCATCCCTAGCATCATTAAGTGGAATTGAAAAATTGAAGTGCCCCTATTATTGGTGATGAAAGGTTCATATTTGGTTTTGGGAGTCCCCCGACAACAGGTTGACATGCATTCAAGCTCAAAAACACATTCATTGTCTTTTAATAAGCATTTATTTTTACTTTACTTGCTCAAGGAATTCGATTCGCTCAACTATTAATTTTTCTACGGTCATTGATCTGATTGGTCGTGTCTCTAGTCTAATGCCTGATAAAGCAGTGCTGCTTTATGTTTGGCGTTACCGGGGATCCATATATATGACCAGGGTGCAATTTGCAGACCCAAGGGTCCCAAGTCTCCTGAAAGTTCCGGGAGTGTCCCCTATATTGATAGTGGCTCTCTGATGCCCGCGAATTGGATAAAATATGCATCGTGCATCTTATAATGCGCGCACTGAGTGAAGGAGACTAGAGTGAGAGAACGTGCGTGTGTGCCTGTTCATAGCGCGCGCTAGACAGGGAGCATCCTGATTGGTTTACTCAGCAAAATAAGCCAATCAGCTTCCAGTGTGGGCGGGCTTTTATTTTATTTATTTGAAATGATCAGTTCAGTGCAACCTTTTGCAGGTTGGGATGTCTGAATTTGTGAAAAAACTTTACTTTTACTTTTTATCATGATAGCCTAAATCTCATGATTAATCCGTCTTTTTAGGCAAGTTAGTACCTTGTCATGAAATTGAATAAGACGGAAAATATCAACGGAGCTTGAACCTCATGAGTCAGTTAAGCTCCAATTGGATGACGTATCGCGAATCATTTGATTCAAATGGGACTTCATAGCGCGCTCCTTTCAAATTCAGCAAAGGCAGGGGTGCATGAGGGGTGTATATGACTATGTTCTCTATTATAGATCAGTGCTTGAGATTCATTTTAAAAACGACTCGTTTCAATGATTCAGAGTCGTCTTTTTGTTTTGGGAGACAGTAATTTTATACACTGTACTCTTTCAGATTTAAAACTGTCCAGGATGTTTTTCGAGCTGTGCTCCAATTTTCAAAAATCCATAATAGGGGCACTTTAATTTTAATAATTAAAATATATCATCTTTCATTGGTCAAACAGATAATCCAGCCTAGTGCTACTGTGTCATATTTGATTACATAATGTTCACACTTACTAAGAATATCAACCTGCCTATGAATCAAGCCAGAATAGGAAATGTTTAACATGTACACATTTCAGCTAATTCCAGGGATGCATGTTTAAACACTAGTTGATTTGTCCTTCCGAACACCTTTGGTAACCCTGTGAAAGAGGGAGACATACATTCAGATGCAGTTTAAAGCAAGGATTTAAAGCAAGGATGGAGGAGAAAAAGGCACTGCTACTATGAGACTCAGTTCCTCACTCCTCTGATAAGAGCAGGTGGAGCATTCCTCCAAACTCAGGTGAAATATGAGTAGACTTGAATCCCAGATGAAGTGAGGCGACTGAACGAGAAGCAAACCAACACAGGGGCCTAAAGACTTACTCACAGCACAGCAAATTATATTAGTTTTAATTAAAACAGGCATTTGCAATGCCACACAATGGTAAGAGTCTACACATTCAAACACAACAAATACATTAAGATATTCAGAGGCACAGATGTCACGCATGCCAGAGAACTCCCTTCTGTTGATAGCACCAAGAAAAGGGTCTAAATGTCATTCCCTGATCAGAATGGCATGAAATGTTTTCTCTCAACTTGAGTATAATCAGTGCTGATACAGAAAAACAGCTCAGCGGGAGAGAGCAACTGTCATGGCATCACAGCCGTAAACTCATCTAGTAAACAAAAATCTGAAATGAAATACATATTACATTTGTAGTCAATTATCAATTTCTTTAGCGAGACAAAAATATTCCATATATTACAAATAATATTAATATCACAACCTGTCTGAACATAAAAAAAACTACAAAACAACATATAAAGTTTTAGTTTAACACCTTGATGTCTTTATAAAATAATTATGTAATATGTTTAACAAAGTTGTTGAAGATGAAACGTAAAAGAACGTCAATACTGATAATTAAAATAAATGTTAACATTTACAATTTTAGTGGCATAAGGATCAAATAAATCCTAGTGGAAATAGTTGATATGGCAATGGTTTATCTGCGTGGGGTGGCCGTCTACACAAGGGATTTTGGGAGAGAGGATGCTCTCTTACTTCCTTTTGCTCTTGGAGTCAGTGGTCTGAAACACGCTTGATGCTGACATGAGGTTCTCAATGTATTGACCGAGAACCTGATTCTCTGATTTTAACTTCAAATTTTCTTCTTTTACTGCGTCCACCCGAGCTGAGAGATCTATCAAAACAAAAAAGCAAGACAGAAATGAATGCTTGTTATATAATATAATAAAAGGTAAAAGAACCAAGCATAAGTTAACATTATCTGACAAAACGTGCAGTGTTGGTTACGTACCCTCAAGAGTATTTTGCAACTCAAGGACCTGATTTATAAGTCTGGTCTTTTCCTCCAACTCCACCTGATTTTCTATGTCACCTGGAAGATGAACTGGGAATTACACACTTTGCAATCTTGGGGTGACAGGAAAAAAGTACTTAATGCTTATTATTAATAAAAAAAAAAAAGAAAGAAATGAATGAAGCTGAAAAATGCTTATGTGCAAATAAGAAGACATTATGCATTTATTTGACTTTTTGTTGTTTATTTGCTTACCTGTTGACTGAACATAGCAAAATGGTTTCAAATAAAAGATCAATACATTTATATGCACCGTGAATATGTATGTGTGTGCGTATTTGCAGTATGTATGTAGCAGTATGCAAATGTGTAGATTGTTTGTCTGTGTATGAATGTGTACAGTGTGTATTTAAATTGTTCCTATATGTTGTGTTATTGAAATTTGTTCAATTTAAATGTATTGAGACATTCTTTACAATGTAATGCTGTACATTCCAAAATATGCATCTAAAACTTGCTTTTGGAATGAAGGGGGGGGGGGGGGGGGAATGCCCCATATGTTATTTT
>JAUMHE010000016.1:5778282-5790334 GCA_032359235.1 Enteromius mattozi
GCAGTTTCTATTCCAGCTCTGTTCAGAGAAAGGCTCTTGGGAGCATAATGCTATCAGTCAATTTAGTCTTAACACACAGCACTTACTGCTTACAGCAGACAACTTCTTGCTTTGACAATAAAGCTTTCTTTAAACTGTACTGAGGTGTTGAGTTTTTGTTGTACTTGTCTCTTAAAAAAAACACACGTTTAGGAAATAATGCAGATAAAGGTATTTTATTGGGTTATGGGCTATAAAATTAAATATAGTCTATAATTAGAAATAAAAGAATACCAGAAAATACTGGGCTAACTTTGTATAACTAGCCTAGCAAAAACATAATTTTTGAGAAATCAGCACAAAGACGACATGTATGCCTCAAAAGTAAGACTATAAAAGGTACAGTGGTGAATTTATATTTTGTGTGTATAGAAAGAGACGGACCACAACATCTAACTATGCTCTAGACTTTATTTTTGACCAAGAATTAGCATCATAATGACAAACAAACAGTAAAAAGTAATATACCAAACATTAACAGTAAGTACAGAGGCAGGTACTACGCAAAAACAGTCATGTCAAAAAAGAACATGAACACGACTTTGAAAGTTTAAAAGAAGAAACAAGGCTAGGTCAATTATCCAGCCTGGAACAACAGAGCCGATCATCAGAAAACAGACAGGGAGATTTTCCCATTAGTCCATTTACATCATTATGCATCCAGTGTCCAGGAACAAAGATGGCTGACTAGTGGGAGAAAATAAATTAGGGAAATTAAAGTTATTATTTGTTAAAGACATGTTAAGAAGCAACAGACTCACCTGTTTCCTTACTAGCTCTTCAACGCTTCCTTTAGAGCAGAAACCACTTCAGCGGGATCAGGAAACTTTAGTTTGCGTGGAGGACCCTTCTTAATGCCAGACCACAAAACAACTTCTGCTCAGGAGAAAGATATACAGCATATGTAAATAATTATTTGGTCAACCATAAAATTCTTGTTACTCAGTGATGCAGGCGTCTGAATACTGATTGGGCTTCTTTCCATGGCAGTCTAACCTTTGTCTCCCTCCGTCAGCGTGATCTCAAAGCTGTTCCGCCGAGGTTTCTGAGGATTGAGCACCACACAAAGTTCAGGGTGCGAAGCCGCAAGTGCCTCTCGTACACCTTCAGCATTTCGCCCATAGACCCGTCAGCTTTTGCTGTGAAAAAGTCAGAACATGATTCAAACATAAGTGTCACATATATAATAGTAATACCTCCTAAAATTGAATATTTATTTATATTTCATCTTTTTAATGTTACAAAATTAAAATATCAAAAAGCATCTGTAAATAATTAACAAAAATTGTTACAAAATAAGCAGTGTTTCAGTGTGTCTTCACCAATGCTCAATGACGACCCTTTGTCCTGTTTCTTCATCTTTTTTGTCATCTCCATCAAGCTTTTCTTTTTTGTCCTCCACTGCTTCTGCATCCACCTCCGTCTTACGCTTCCTACCACGACCTGTATATTACAGTGTATCACAGAATTTAGGTTTTGCATAAACAAGATGATATATAACCAAGGAAAGGGAGTATTCGTTTAGCTGTTTTTGCATTAAAGGATTTTATAAAAGGCAGTGTATAAACACTGAGATTGTACACAAGCAGCTTGACTACCAACGGAGACACATAAGATAGCAAAAGCGAAAAATCAGTGCAACATATTTATATATAAGGATACGTAATAATAACTGTTAATATAACTCATTCTGTTATAGACTACACGAAAGTTTCGAAACGTGTTACGCACCTGATTTGGCTCGAGTCGCCATTTCTACGACACACGAAGACGTGCAGAGAGTTTGGCGGGTTACTTTAATAATAAAAAAAGTAAGTGAGACAGACACTGCCACCTTTTGGTGTGGAAAGTTTCTGTAAGATGAAGAAATGTATCAGTCGTTTTGGCGCAGTCTCGGCGTGTGTAAAATATTGACAATGTAAACGTATAGGGATATCATGCACGTATCAGGCCCGGTTTCATAGACAGGGCTTAGCCTAAACCTGGATTAGGTCATAGTTCAATTGGGACATTCGTGTAATTTTTATAAACATGCCTTAGAAAAGCATTACTGGTGTGCATCTTCAGACAAAGCATGAAAACTGACATGTTTTAAGATCAGTGCACGTTTCTTTCAGTTGAAACAGCTCAGATTTACATTTTAGTCTAGGACTAGGTTTAAGCCTCGTCTGTGAAACCAGGGGTAAATGTTTTAGCAGTTACATCAGGTCACCACCAGAGGTCATTGCCGCCCCACTAATGGTCTGAGAACGATCATCTTTGGCTATATATTCAAACTTAAAAATAAAAAACAAAAATATCCAGACATTTTAAATTCATTTACAGTGTTTAAAAGCGTCAAGAGTGGATTCGTACCAGAATCCTGAATTAACGAAAATAAAAATGTGTATAATTACAGATAGAAATAACTATAAGCTAAAGAGTTAAGCTAAAGTAATAAGAAGTTTAAATAATTATCTAAGAATTATATTGATATCTAAGTATTTGAATAAATGTTACTGTAGAACGTTCCATGATTCTATAATGAGCGTCATACCCTGGCACGTCATAACGGAGCTGGAATCTTTACAAATCAAAGCATAGAAAATATTGAATTATATAAATGCAAATTATATATAACAAAATAAATAAACTGACATATGGGAATAAATTCATTGAGCAAATCTTCAACAATCTCCCTGGCTTTCGTGTTTTTCCTGTTTTCATTTAATTTTAAAATGTGTAAACGCAGATACATAATTAAAAGATATAACAGAGTTAAAACTTAAAACACATGTTGTGAGGATATATATATATTTAATTATGCAAGAATTAAAACATACAAGAACAGGGAAGAAAGACATTGATATAGTCTTACAATGTACTCATGTTGTGAGGATCTTGGTCATTGGACACCTACTGCATGACATCATCTACACGCGACACGACATCATCACTGTGGTGCGGTAGTTTAACAACACTCCTCGCTGCTGTGAAGAAAGGAGGGATAATTTCCAAATAAGAAGGCATAGTTGAAACGGTGGATGTTTGGAAGAGTCTAGGCAAGTTACGGTATATTAAATAATATTATTTGCAAAGCTCGAGCTCCATGAATTTAATTATATTCAACAGGCTAACGATAATAAGCTAATACTACCTGAACTTATTTGACAACCTAAATAAAACACTTTAAAAGGGGGTAAGCAGGTATAGCATAATTTGTTATTTTTTTCATCTGTAAGAATACAAGTATCTAGCACTAGCAGTTTTTGAACATCCTAGTTCTCTGTTTATCACAGCCATGACAGCAGAAACCTCAGAAAAGTCAGCGGAGGAGGGCATGAGCTCGTCGGGCAGCGCTGGGGCTTCAGGTACGCGGTTTGACCTGGAGAAAGAGACAGAACTGCGCTTTGAGGTCGAAGCAGGAGAACGAGTCCAGCTCGAGCTGTTGTGCGGTCTAGCGGAGGTGTTCGGATCTGAACTGAACCGAAATAAGAAGTACACTTTTGGGCCAGGCTCTAAGATTGCTGTGTTTACATGGCAAGGCTGCAGTGTGTCGCTTTCAGGCAAGACAGAGGTGAGAGAGATCAAATGTGTTAGTGGATGTCTATAATGACATGGAATGCTAAATAACGTGTTTTTTCTCTCCCATAAATACATAGGTAGCTTATATCTCCAAAGATACACCCATGCTGCTGTATCTCAACACCCATGCAGCTCTAGAGCAGATGAGACGTCAGGCAGAGAAAGAAAATGAGAGAGGGCCTCGGGTATGTAAACAAACTTGACAATTTGTTTATACATTTTTGGGGTGGTAGGAAATATATTTTTTTTACTTAGCAAGAAGAAGGGTTGCAAAAAGATTTGCAGTAAATTCTGTAAACATTCAAGAACTTTCCAGGATTTTTTCTTCATAGTTTTTGTAAACTTTTCCACCCCTTTACAGCGTTATTAGCAGGTATGCATTACATTGATCACAAAATAACAGTTTTGTAAAACTGTTTCTATTTATCAAACAATCCTGAAAAAAAAAATCAACTTTCCACAAAAACATCAAGCAGCACAACTGTTTTGAACATAAAATAAAAAATAAAAATCAGCATATTAGGATTATTTGTCAAAGGACTGGAGGAATGGCTTGTAAAAATTCAGCTTTGCCATCGCAAGAATAAATTACATTTTAAGACTTAATCTAAATTGTGATAATATTTCACAAAATTAATATAATATACATGAAGCTATGGTGAGCGTAAGATGATTAATTAAACATTAAAAATGTCCTACCAACTCCTTATGAACTGTTGAATGGTAATGTAATTTTAATATAAGTAATTAAACTGTTTTGTTGTCGTAGGTAATGGTTGTCGGACCAACTGATGTGGGAAAGTCAACAGTATGTCGAGTATTGCTGAATTATGCCGTGCGACTCGGGCGAAGGCCTACGCTGGTAGAGCTGGATGTCGGCCAGAGCAGTGTAAGTAAATGATGCCTGAACGATTAATACAATATTTGCTAAACATCACAGGCTTGTGAGACATGAAGAGTTATATGCATGTTTAATTGTTCTTGTCTGTAGGTCTCTGTCCCTGGAACTATGTCAGCTCTGTGCATCGAGCGTCCTGCTGATGTAGAAGAAGGCTTCTCTGTGCAGGCTCCACTTGTCTTTCATTTTGGCTCAACCACACCAGGAACAAACATCAAACTTTACAACAAGGTAATGACATAATTGCACTTAAGAGAGTGTTGTCTTTACACTTAAGTGTATACCAAGCTTTGGCCCATAAATTATTAGAACAGATCGAACTTGGCCCAAAACAGAAAGTTCCAAACTATCCTGGCACTGTTTATTCAATTATAACAAGGAGAAGATGTGTTAATCTTTCTCTTAATGCAACTATAAAGTCTTGTTCTTCTGCAGCTGTTAAAACGAAACAAAAAAAGTAATTATCTGTAGCAGTAACTGAAGGAGAAGTACTACTCACCAGTTGCATGATGACATGAAAATGATGAATTATCTCTTGCATTTTTAAAATTGTTGCACAGCAGTAGCGTTGGTTTTACTAGAGTGAAAGTGTTTACGCTTACTTCATGTATGTTCTTGGTCCATCAGTGCATGTCATTCTAAATTTTAAAATGTTTCACTTATTGTCTTTAATAAATAGTATGTATTTACTGTGATAGTATGTACTTATTAATGTTATATTCTGCGTAATATGAACCATTTTAATGTTAACATTTCTGTTATGTTTTTTTTCTTTGTGGTCAAACCTGCAATATTTTGGGGCAGTTAAAGACAAAATATTGGTTTACTCATTTTTTTCTTGTCATATACTGTCAGATTCTAATACACTGCCATTTCAAATGTTTGTGTTAAGTATGCATAGTTTTATTTTGCAAGGATGCATTAATGTGACCAAAACCGACACTGAGGAATAACACTGCTGCGCAAAAAAAAACATCAAATGAATGTTGCTTTTCTGAACTTTCAATTCAGAAAATCCAGAAAAGTGTCATGGCTTTGCCTGAAATATTAAGCAGCACAACTGTTTTTAACATTGATAATAATAATAAATGTTTCTTGTAAATGTATCATTAAAAAAAAAAAAACAGTTTTTAATTTTTTTGCACCCTCAAATTTTACACATTCAAATAGATGTCAAGAATGTCACATCACACTAATGACTGCTAAAAATTCAGCTTTGCCATCACATAAATACATTTTTTATTAATAGTTATTTTAATTAATAATAATATTTCAAAGTTTCAGTTTTTTGAAAAATTATGCAGCCGCCTTCTGAAGATTTCTTTTACAATGCATGTTAGGTTCCAAAAGTAACATGGAGTTGTGAATGCTGTTTCATGCTGACTAAGTTGGTTCAGTATTCATCATCCAGACATATTAATAAAATATGTAATAATGAGTCTCTTTTTTTCTCTTTGGGTGTGTAGCTGACTTCCAGCCTTGCAGAAGTGTTTTCCCAGCGCTGTGAGGTGAACCGCAGGGCTAGTGTGGGTGGCTGTATAATCAACACCTGTGGCTGGGTCAAAGGTTCAGGCTACCAGGCTCTGGTCCACTGTGCTTCAGCTTTCCAGGTGGATGTTGTTATAGTCTTGGACCAGGAGCGTCTCTATAATGAGCTTAAACGTGACCTGCCACATTTTGTACGTGTCGTCCTTCTACCAAAGTCTGGCGGCGTGGTGGAGCGCTCCAAGGACTGCCGACGAGAGTCAAGGGATGAAAAGATCCGGGAATACTTTTACGGCTTCCGTGGAACTTCCTTTTACCCTCATGCGTTTGATGTGCGCTTTTCAGATGTACGTATTTACAAGATTGGTGCACCCTCAATTCCAGACTCCTGTCTCCCTCTGGGTATGTCCCAGGATGACACCCAGCTCAAACTTGTCCCAGTCAGCCCTGGCAGGGATTTGACCCACCATGTGCTGAGTGTGAGTTCGGTGGATGATGATGCCGAGGTGGGTGTGGGTCAGAGCAGAGGGATTCTAGAGAGTCCTGTTTGTGGCTTCATAGTTGTGACAGCAGTGGACACACAAGCTCAGGTGATGACGGTACTCTCCCCAGCACCCAGACCCCTGCCACGACACACTCTGCTCATCATGGACATTCGTTTCATCGACCTTAAGTAAAAGCATATAAGTCTAGCAGAGATGTCTAAAAAGAGACACCATCTTTTCACATTTGTTAAGTTCTTACAAAATATTTCTAGCGGTTTTTAATTTTAATTCTTGTGTAAATAAGTTAAAAAGCTTCTGTATTTTTTAAAAAAACAATCAATTGCAATTTCATCTGTCCTTCTGAACAAACAATTAAACAAACCAAAACCAGTTTGACTACAAGTTATTCTGCATGCCAATTTTTTTCTTTGAATGAAATTACTTACTTTGAGCAAACAAATTGAGCAATTAATTATTTTTATATGCTATTTATTGTGTAGACAACAATCTCTTCCGGAATTATTCTTGCATGTCCTATACCGGTGTCCTTAAACGATGCTGGGGCCGATGAAGATGATGATGATGATGCCTTGTTAAGGGTATTATTTTTGGCTTATCAGACTCTGCATCGGATAAACGACTTGGGGAGTTTCAGCCCCGGGCGTACACAGATCAAAAGCCGTTTTCCCAGGCCGTAGAAAGACGGAGATTAAGGGAGAGACAGGATAGAGAAAGCTGAAGCTGTTCTCCTATCAGATAATGCCGCTGCCCCGGCCGGGATGCAGAAGAGAAACCGAGTTTCAAAATCGCAGGATGTGTGAATAAACGCCAGCCATTTAAAGTACGTTAACATTTGGATATCCGACACTGAGTGAGTATATGTAAGCGGAAGACATTTATAATAGATGTGTTGTTTGTTCGTATGCGTTTGGACAGGTCGCGGTTTGATTTTGCTCTGTTTCGACATCGGATCGATATCGCCGCATTTAAG
Source organism: Enteromius mattozi (assembly GCA_032359235.1). NCBI lineage: Eukaryota > Metazoa > Chordata > Actinopteri > Cypriniformes > Cyprinidae > Enteromius > Enteromius mattozi. The sequence continues at coordinate 5,785,745 of JAUMHE010000016.1, forward strand.
CTTCCTTCAGTGGCGCTTTAACAACTTGAGTCCGAGGATTCATTTTGCGGCCTAGTTAAACCGAACGCAAAACACGAAGCAAAAAGTTAAATTAACGTTTTTTGGCGTGGTTTCTACGTTAATTGTGCTACTCTTTAAACAATATGCATTCTTCTCGTGTTTTATCATTTAAACTGTCTTGTTTTACTGTGTAACGTAGTGTTTGGAGGGTGTTATTAGCTAGGAAGGTACGCTAACCAAAACGGGACACAACCGTAGTATTTTCGCCTCAGATTTTTTTTTTGTCTGAAATTGTTTGTTTTTATAATTATTTAACATACGGACTCAATAAACCCGTTTGATATTTTATTCTGTTAGTTACTGTATTACTGTGTCACTTAATGAGCCCAAAAATCAGCATTTTTGGGCATTAGGTATTCGTTTTATTCAGATGTGTGCAATCCACACATGGTGCCCTGAAATGCTATGTAGTTTGGAAGCTCACAATATTTTAAATTTTAATGTTCTTGATCTTCTTTCTCAAAATCCATTCGTCTATAGAGGACCTGACTTATATACATCACATCTAGCATTTTTCGTTAAAAAAAACAAACCAAAAACAATATATATTTGCTTTTGTAACACTGTTAAATTGTTCAAATGACCATTGTGGGTCAGTGACATTCTAGCATAATTTTCCAGTTTGTTATTGACTGTGTGGTCCAGATATCTGACGTCCATTATCTAGTTCATTATTGATTAAAAGTTGATGGTCAGATATCATTTAACATAGTTATGAATCAACCAAATCTTTATATAATTCTTATGTGAAGTGAATCAGTTTTCAGGTTAGTACTGTGAATGAAGAGAGCAGGAGTAGCTACAAGAAAAGAAGATTATGAGTGGTTTAATAAGGCTTGTGTATGCGAGACTCAAGGTCACTGCGTGGTCAGTGTGACAGTAAACCCAAAGAGAAAAAGGGGATTGTAAGAGGGGATGGGGTTGAATTTTATTTACAAAACTTGGTAGAAAATACACACACACACAAAAAAAGGCACACCCTTTCCTGGTGAGTCAGAAGTTGTGACACAGGGCAGCAAAAGTGTGATCAGGTTTCAACACGATGTGTGTGTACACAGATGTAAGTTTCACAATTCATTGCTTTACGTTTCGCCTGGTTCATGTGATCAGTCGTATATGTGCAGCTTGGAACCGGTATGGAGAATTTGAAGAATGTGTAAGATCAGGTCATGAATTCATATGTAGGTGTTTAATTAAATTCTCTTCTTATAGATACCACGCAGGCCTGTTAAGGAATCAGAAAGAAGGAGGGCGGCATTTTAGACTCATCAGACTCATCCTTGTGAGGAAGAAGGACCTCATGGGAAGCTATGCAGGGATAAAATGGTTTTGCACGCTCATGAGTTACTACAACCAGGAGTTTTCAACCCCGGACGCATACGGATCGCGTGCAGTTGCGATGGTGGACACGCACTCTGGTGTGGGTGTACATTTTTCGCATACGGACGTCTGAAAAACAACTTATCATGTGGATATCTGCACTTGCAAAATTCATGTGACTTTGCAAATCGTGTTTTTCTGCTCACTTCTCGGCCAGTTTGTCTCTCATCAAAGTGTGAGCATAGATCACCTCAGAGTGGAGAATGTGCTCTCATTTAGGGCACAAGACATCAAGAGCTCTGTTTCATATTTTGTACTCGTAATTACGGTCTTTTCTTAGACGAACTGTTCCGAAGGGAATCCAGACTCCATTGAGACTGTAGAAAGAGAGTCAATTTTTTTGTCTTGTAGTTTTTCTTTTTTTCCCTCATATTTTTCGTTTCATTGTATACCTCCCATCGTTTTTTTCCTTTCTGTTGTTTGACGTCATAATAACATGCACTCATCTACTGTGATGCTTTGAGAGATATGAGATTGGTCTCTGAACAAGTACAGTATGAATGCCTGAACTCACGTTGCTGCTTCCTTTGAGCTCTTTTTGGTGTAACATGGGGCTTACCGGAGATTTACACTAAAAGAGCTTTGCTGTCACTTGATTTTCTTTTTATTGACCAAATCTTGTTACATTCAAGCCATATGAACTTATTTTTAATGAAACTAGAGCTATTTTTGTATTTCAGTAAAGTCATAGTATCGCATATTATGTGTATATGAATTTAGTCTATTTTTTATGTATCAGCACAGACGTATACAAAAAGACATCTGCACTATTTTACGTTAACGTTTGTTTTTTGAAAGAAATGCACCTTAATATATGAGAGCATAATCTGTTTTACTAAATTTATTGTTATGGCCATGGCTACACACCATCCTCACTCAGGTGGGAGACGAGTTTCCTCTCTCTGACGCCTCCCCCTGTTCCCCGTTTTTTTTGACGCCTCCAAATGCCTGTGGGTCTCAGTGTGGGTGGGGCTCTTGGAGACCCCTCCCGATCCCGCCCATTCCGCCCCAGTCGCTATGTGCCTGTGTCTGCAGCAACCGCCTTCCTTGTGGGGGCCACGACGCTGTTTCTCTGTTTCACGTGAGTAGAACCTAAATACATTAAAATAGCAATCGAATATATGAGCAGTAATGTAAGTATAATGCATCTCTGTGCAGATGTCCGTGGCTGTCAGAGCGGTTCTCCTCCTCCATTCTGCTCTATAATGCTGTGGTCTTCCTCTTCACACTGGCCAATTTCTGTATGGCCACATTCATGGATCCCGGCATCTTTCCTAGAGGTACACACTTATGTTTTATGTAATTTACATTGGGGAATTATGAGTAAATCCTACTTAGTTTTGTGAAGGTGGGTTAAGAGAAGTTTTTTTTTTTTAAGCACGATCTTAAAGACTGTGAAATTATTTTAATGATAATTAATTAATTTTCCTCTGATAGATCTATACATAGATCTTTACAGTAATTTCGATCAAATGATTGCACCCTTGAGTGTAAGACACTTCTTTTGAAAACATAAAAAAAAATTCTGACCCCAAATGTTTGATCAATAGCATATTTTACAAAGATTTTGTTTTGCACATATAAAAATATTCATTAAAACATATTACGTTCACGTGTCGCAAGTATAATATAAAAGAAACCTCAGTGGTCCTCAAAATAGGCTTTTTTTATGCAGAATATACTTTTCCTATAATTTTGTGTTGAAGTATGATGCGGATACTAAAAAAAAGTTTTCATGAGATTGTATTTTTTGCAGCTGAAGAAGATGAGGACAAAGAGGATGATTTCCGGGCTCCGCTTTATAAGACGGTGGATGTGAAGGGCATTCAGGTGCGGATGAAGTGGTGCTCCACATGTCGCTTTTACAGACCACCTCGCTGTTCACATTGCTCTGTGTGTGACAACTGTGTGGAGGTACAAGCACATTCATCATAGGTTCACACTAAACAAACTTTTAAGTGCTTCAGTTAAATTCTTGATTTTTTTTTTTAAATGTCTAAACGCATGTATGCATGTGTGTTTGTGTTTAGGAGTTTGACCATCACTGCCCATGGGTGAACAACTGCATTGGCAGACGGAATTATCGTTATTTCTTTCTGTTCCTGCTCTCGCTCACTATTCACATTATGGATGTGTTTGGCTTCAGTCTGCTGTACATCCTCCATCACACTAAACAACTGGACCAGGTCCACTCTGGAGTCACGTATCCTTTACGTACATAACACATTTACATATGTGTGTAATCTCATGAATACACATCAACTTCTTCATTGTTCTTTGGCGTTCTTAATGCACTACTCAGTATGGCGGTGATGTGTGTAGCTGGTCTGTTTTTTATCCCGGTAGCGGGACTCACTGGGTTTCACGTTGTCCTTGTTGCCAGAGGGAGAACAACTAACGAACAGGTGTGTATGAGTTTGGGTGTGTCCTTTGTCCACATTGTATGTGTTTGGTCAAACAGAATGTTATTTTTCTGCCTGATTTCTAAGGGTGTGTTCTCAAATTTCCTCTCTTCACCCTCAGGTGACTGGGAAGTTCAGAGGTGGCGTCAACCCCTTCACGCATGGGTGCTTAAAAAATATTGCACACGTGCTGTGTAGTTCACAGGCTCCCAGGTTCACAAATCTTACTTCCTAACAGATAAATATGTGTTTTGCAGATCGTGTTGGATTTAAAGTTCTAATTTTATGTGCATGTTTTTTTGTACAGGTATCTTGGTCGCTTACGAAAGCCTCATTCTGTTCAGGTCCAGCCACCATTTCTACGACCACCTCTATCTGAAGCCCAACTAGCAGCTAAAGTTCTGGATAATGGCATCCAACAGGTGCAAACACATTATCATTTATCATAATGAATGTTATATGTATGTTATTCAAATATTTATGAGGAATGTTATCTGTTTTAGCTTAATAATAATCACTCGCTTTGGTTGTAATACTAGTCTATCTTTTTCATCCTTAGTTCACAAACTTTATACCAATCTAATATTTGTGGTGGTCTTGTTTTGTCCATGTAAAGCTCTGAAATGAGTTAACTCTCCTTTAAAAGTTGTTATGTGTATTATGTATATGTGAAAGATCTCAGATAAGAGTAGGTTTAGATGAGTAGGCTATTTTTGTTAAGAGTTGCTGTGTGTGTGTGTGTGTGTGT